>JBCNYH010000026.1:25012732-25030365 GCA_039654325.1 Tandanus tandanus
TATATATATATATATGTAAGTCTAAAATTAGAAGTTACTAATATCTATATAAACAAATACAGAATGAATCCTGTCAGTGGGTAAAACGTACAGTATTGTCAATATGATAAACAGTAGAAAGTAAAAGTAGTGCAAAATGTAAATGTATAACAGTGGATGTTGTTCTTATATGGAGGAGTTGTACAGTTTAATGGCCACAGGTAGGAATGATTTCCTGTGTCGTTCAGTGGAGCATTTTGGTGGTATCAGTCTCTTACTGAACGTGCTACTGTGACTGATCAGCAGGTTGTGAAATGGGTGGGAGGTATTGTTCAGTATCATCCTTATTTTCAACAACATTCCTTCAGAGAGACACAGCGTTACTGGCCTTGCAGATCAGTTTGTTCAGTCTGTTGGCATCTGCAACCCTCAGCCTGCTGCCCCAGCATGCAACAGCACAGAGTATGGCACTGTCCACAACAGACTCATAAAACATTGTCCAGCAGATGTTGAACGACCCTAGCCCAGTGGTAGGGCGCTGGATTACTGATCCGAAGGTTGGGGGTTCAAGCCCCAACTCTCACCAGGTTGTCACTACTGCCAGGATCTCCTAAAATCCACAATCAATTCCTTGGTCTTTGTCACATTAAGCTGCAGATGATTCTGCTCACACTATGTGACAAAGGAGTCCACAGCAGCCCGATATTCCGTCTCATCACCTCCACTGATACATCCAACTACAACAGAGTCAACAGAAAACTTCTGAAGATGGCAGGTCTCTGTGTAGTAGCTGAAGTCCGTTGTGTAGAGGGTGAAGAGACAAAGGGAGAGGACGGTCCCTTGTGGTGCCCCGGTGTTGCTGACCACCGTGTCCGACATGCAGTGCTGCGGTACATACTGTGGTCTTCCAGTCAGGTAGTCCACAATCCAGGACACAAGAGAGGCATCCACCTGCATCGCTGTCAGCTTCTCACCCAGGAGGGTCGGCCTGATGGTATTGAATGCACTGGAAAAGTAAAAAACATGACCCTCACAGTGCTCGCCAGCTGGTCCAGGTGAGTGTAGACACGGTTAAGCAGGTAGATGATGGCGTCCTCAACCTCGAGACGGGGCTGGTAAGTGAACTGAAGGGGGTCCAGATGTGGTCTAACAATGGGTCGGAGTTAATCCATATGAGTCTCTCGAGGGTCTTCATGACATGTGAAGTCAGTGCCACATGTCTGTAATCCTGGGGGTCACTGGGACCTGGGGTCTTTGGTACAGGAACGAGGCATGACGTCATCCAGTGTACTGGGACCCTCTGTAGACTCAGACTCATCATGAAGTTGTAATGTAAGACTCCACATAGCCTGGGGGGCACAGGCTTTAAGGACATGGGTACTCACTCCATCCGGTCCTGCTGGCTTGCCTGAGTGGATTCTTTTCAGCTGTCTCTGAACCTGGTCATAGGAGAAGCTGACAGGTGGGGGAGGGGGCTCGGGTCTATCACAGGAGGCAGAGGTGCAATAAAGAGAGGGAGGGAGAGAGAGTGGCATGGCAGGGGGTTTGAAGCTTGCTCCTGACAATTTGGAAGGGGGCTGAACAGTAGTCGCAGTGCCGAATCTGTTAAAAAACATATTCAGCTTGTAGGCCCTGTCTACACCACCCTCAGCTACTCTGCTGTTGGATGGCCTGAAACCAGTGATGGTTTTCATACCACTCCAAACCCCTCTCATGTTGTTCTGCTGGAGTTTCCACTCCAGATTTTTTCCTGTAGTTGTCATTAGCCTCTCTGGTCTTGACTCTCAGTAAACCTTGGGTCATTCTCACCTCCTCCCTGTTGCCAGCCCTAAATGCCTATTTTCGTCTACTGGGAGTTTTTTTTTAAGCTCCATTTGACTTTAATCTTGAACATTCTTGCCTCAACTATTTAGCCTGCTGCATGTGAAACATGCAGTCAAATAGCACCAGTGAAGGCACTGTGTAAGTAGGCTTCCTCCCTAATACGACTCCACCCACTCTATCAGCCTATTCCTCTGTTTACTCTGATCTTGTATGCTAAGTTGTATTCTATTTAAATACAATAATAGACAGTACAGTAAGTACAACAATAGTAATACACAATGTTTCATTGGTATCTAATTCATCCCTGAATTACCACACCTCTCTTTGACTAAGAATAAAATAGGCGTTAGGGTGGAACCAGGCATTTCTCAAAGCAAATATCAAAGAAACAAATATGAGGAGAAAAAGAAAGTTGAAGCAATCAAAGCCTTCCAAACTCTCCTGTTACACATGAACATAATGCATATGTTAATCATCTGGTGTTTTTTACCTACACTTTCGAAGTTGCAACCTGCTAAATTCTGTTTGGTAGTCTGCATTAGCCAGTTTGAAACTCATCCTGTCATGTGGCATGACGACGGGACACCGTGACAGGAAGATGAAAGAGTTTATTGTGATCTCAATGTGATCTTATAGTGCTGTATGATCTATAAGAAATTAACTGGTAGTTTTCCTATTGTGATGTCATAGGTAATTGCTTGTTTTGCCTGGTGTATCATCCAGTTTCCAACCAAGATATTCTAACTGCATTAGGGGAGGGGTGTCTTAATCAGGGGCTTACAAGAAGGTACCTACAATTGGGGGTTTAATAAACGGGAGTCAGTCAGATATCATCCATATTGTAAGAACAATAACTGCAGTAAAGACACTTAACTACAACAGACTTGGTGGTTGAACTAGAGTTCTGAGCAGACTCTCCACAGCAACTTGATTTTTCCAATCAGCACAAAGTTTATTATTTTTCACTAACAAATCAGATATACAAATACAATTCATAGGCACTTCCGTTTACATACATACACTGATCAAACATTCATTTATTCATTCATTTTCTGAACCGCTTAATCCTAATTAGGGTTGCGGGGACACTGGCGCTCATCTCAGCTGACTCTGGACAAGGGCAGAGTACACCCTGGACAGCTTGCCATGCCATCGCAGGGCAGAAACATGCTGACGGCAACCTTTTGAATTTGGCCTGGCCTTTGACCCAGTTAGCTGCACTGGGGGACAGCAGTGACAACTGGGTGATAGTGGGGCTTGAACCCCCGACCTTCAGATCAGTAAGCCAGCACCCTACCACCAGGCCACTACTGCCCCTGAAAACACAGGCTGATCACGTGACCTCGCTACTTTGCACATTACAAAGGCACTCCCCTGTGTGGAGAGTTATTGCTGAATTTTGAAACTGTGCACAAAAAAGATTTATGAAACAGCCCATTTAAAAAGAAACAGACATAAACTCCACATGCATGCTTTGATTAAGTTTGGGTTTCATTTCCTTTTAACAATTTTTTTTTTCTTAAACGGCCCTTTGTTACCCTTGTGCGTATGGCTGTAAGTGAGTATACATGGCCATACAAGCTTATTCATTCATTCGATTTATAAGCCTCTTTGGTCACAGGGAGTCTGGAGCCTATCTCAGCCAACTCGGGGCAAAGGCTCGTCAGGCCATTACAGGGCCAACACACATACAACCATTCACACTCACTCTCACACCTAAGGGGCAATTTGGAACCACTAATCAGAATACTGTGCATGTTTTTGGACTGTGGGCTGGGGCGTTTCTGTGTGGAGTTGCATGTTCTCCCTATGCTTGCATGGGTTTCCTCTGAGTACTCCGGTTTCCTCCCACCATCTAAAAACATGCACAGTAGGCTGATTGGCTGTTACAAATTGCCCCTAGGTGTGAGAGTAGGTGTGCAGTGAAGGGTTGTATATGTGTTGGCCCTGCAGTGGCCTGGCGAGCTGTTCAGAGTGTACTCCGCCTTCGACTACAGTCGGCTGAGATGATTAGGATTAAGCTGCTTAGGAAATGAATGAATGAATGAATGAATGAATGAACTCTTATAATCGGTGGCTCTGTTGCATAATGGTTGGCATGCCCACCTCACAGCAAGAAGATCCTGGGTTCGAGTGTGATGAGGACTTTTCTGTTTGAGGTTTCATGTTCTCCCAGTGCTTGCATGGGTTTCCTTTGGATACTCTGGTTTCCTCCCACAGTCCAAAGACATGCACATTAGGCTATTCAAATTACCCTTAGGTGTGAGTGTGAATGGTTGTGTGTTTGTTGCCCTGCAATGGGCTGGCGGGCTGTTCTGGGTGTACCCCCTTCACCAAGTGTCCGATGAGATCCTAGTATGATTAAGCCGTTTGGCAAATGACTGAGTGATAGACTTCACTCAGTGTTCAGGAAATGAGTGCGTGAGTGAGTGTTGGATTACATGAAGATTTCTTATCTTTACTCTACAGAAAATAAATAGTTCGCCCTGCGAGTCAATTTCAAGAAAATAGCCGGTTCAATGAGCCGACTCGCTCTCCAGCGACACCTTCTTTAGCTCCGCGAGTCAATGCAAAGAGCCGACTCATTCTCTAACGACTCCAATTAAACTGCGCTCGTCGGTTGCGCGTCGCTTTTGTATTCCAGGTGGGATTCCCATTCAGTACTACAAACTGGTGGGGGGGTTTTTCGTGTCAGACAACACGTGAAAGGAAGACACACACCAACCGACTCGGCTAAATGTCTTGGGAAATCACCGACTTTATTTCGCACCCGGTATGGATGGTGTGCGCGCTCGGGCTGGCCGCGGTGGTGCGAGCGCAGCGCAGAGGCAAGTGGGACCCGCGCGCTTGTCCCGTTCGGCTCACGGGTAAAACGGCTATCGTCACAGGAGCGAACACAGGTACCCCTATATCCACCTGTCAATCAAATCTTTCTATTCCTATAATAAGAATATAACCAGGATATCAGGAAAAGTGCTAAGTGTTTCCCTGTACACTCTCAGTTAGGGTTACGGCGGTGGTCCTTAGGGTATAATCATGTATCCTAAATTATTTTCTAAAGGTCTTCAGCTAAAATATACATACTAAACGTACAAACGGTGACATAATGGTTAGAACCCCAGCTTCACAACAAAGAGGTCCTGGGTTCGAGTCCCGGGGTCGTTAAGGGGGTTTCAGTGTGCAGTGTGCATGTACTCCTCATGCTTTTGACAACCCTAATACATGCACATTAAGCTAAGTGGTTGTTCCAGATTGCCCCTAGTTGTGTGTGTGGGTTGCGAGCTGTTCAGGGTGTACCCTGCCTTAGCCCAGAGTTGGCTGAGATAGGCTCCAGGCTCCTTGCAACCCTATCGGATGAAGCAGTTGAATGAATAGTTTTAAAAAGTGTCTCTTATGATAGTACAATCCATCCCACAAAGAAAAAGTACAATTTGGTAGCTTTATTGTGGAGTGTACTCTATACTGAGTGCATTCTGAGTATTCTGTATCCTTTACTTGACACAGTAAGTTTTGTGGTAACTTACTATATGAGAGTCATTGATTTACTTGCCAAACCGGTTTATCCTACTAGATTGGTGTGGAGGCTGGAGCCTATCTCAGCCGACCCTGCAGGAAGTCAGGGTACACCCTGAATAGCTCTCCAGTCCACTGCAGAGAAAAGCGGGTTTGGGACATAAAGGTCGCTGGTTCAATTCCCGAACCAACAGGAAAAATGTCTGGTGGTGGGGGGAGTGAGCTGCACCTTCATGGCTGAAGTGCTCTTGAGCAAGGCACCTAACCCCTAACTGCTCTTTGGGGATCGCAATGTGTGGCAGTCCACTGCTCCGAGTGTGCTCACTTTGGATGGATTTAATGCAGAAGCTAAATTTCCCTTGTGGGATTAATACAGTATATCAAAATAATAATACAAAATCACCCTCACACCCAGGGATGACTGCTTGGAGCCTAATGTGCATGTCTTTGGGCTGTGGAAGGAAACCTGAACACCTGGAGGAAACCCATGCAAGCACAGGGAGAACATGCAAACTCCTTTGCCAAGACTGGAACTCGAACCCTCAAAAATCAGATCCAGTGTCATTTCAAGTGTAATTGTTAATCCCAGATTTGCACATCTGTTTTCCATTTATTCGATCCAGCTTTCTATTGTTGATGTAATATAAAAAATATATAAAGTTATATTATTATTATTATTATTATTATTATTATTATTATTATTAATAATAATAATAATAATAATATGTCTGACCAACTTAACCAGGACACTTAGTGAGTTGTAGTAGATGGGATTGTGCAGTTTGCACAAAAGCTTTGTACTATGTCACTATTTCTGGATACCGTTTAGCTTTTCTGGTATTTGCACACTTCCTGGTACATTAATTTCTCATCACTGTGGGCCAGACAAGCAGTTTAAAAACCCTGTTTTTTAGTTTACTGACCAGATTACAGAATAGTTTTCTAATGTTTGGGTTTTATGGTATTTGTTCTCTCCCGACTCTGTTTTTCTTTATCTCTCTTTTTATCTCTCTCTCCCAGGAATAGGAAAGTTCATTGCCTTGGACTTTGCCTGTCGTGGAGCAAGGGTGATCATGGCGTGTAGGAGCGAGACTCGTGGGATGGCAGCACTAGAAGAGATTCGCCAGCGCAGTGGCAATCAGAATGTACACCTGCGAATCATCGACACCTCTTCCCTTGAATCGGTCCACAAATTTGCTGCTCAGATTCTCAAGGAGGAGAAAGAGCTTCATATACTAGTCAATAATGCTGGTGCTTCGGGTAATCCATGTGCAGTGTTATTTAGTACATGTATACTATGTGGGAATGGTAAGATCTGATTGGTTTATTATCTCAGGTGACTTAGCAATTATGCAGAGAAGGCCAGTTGAATGTTGTTCTCTACAGTATATATATTAGTATTGTTTAGTATATATTACATGGGAACATATGCACAAAAAACATATGCACACTAAAACAAGATTTTTGTGGTTTATTTATTTTTTTTAATTAATTGTGACAGACTCAAGTGAGCTCCAAGTGCCCACATGCTGAGGTGTTTAACAGCGTTTATGTGATCTAGAGTTTTAGCAAATACTATGTAGAAACTATGCAACCTAAAATGAGATTTTTATAGTTTATCTTTCTGTACTGTACCATGACAAACTCGGACAGGTGGGCTCTGGTGCTCCAAGCTAAGCCATCTCAACTAGATGCTAGGCTAATAGCTAAAATAAACTAGTCGGCAGATTCTAGATGCATTCAAGAGTTCCTCTACGAAAAGCAGCAAAATTTAGAATGAAAGTATTTGATAGTAAGAATGTATATTTTATTTTCTAGAATTAGCCATTTATTTCCACCAAACTTTATCGGCTTGCTGCAAGAAACAGGCCCCTAGCCCTCGGCGTTGTCTGATGCCGGTAAGCGGCAAAGAAGCCATCATAAATGATATGAGCTAAGCAGAAGTGTGGTTAGCAGGCAAGCCTCTCTTTTAGTATATACTACATGGATACACCAGAAGAAAAAAGTAAAACAAGGTTTTTATTATTTATTTGTCCATTTTGAAGCGGGACAGTGATGACGCCGCCTGCTCCATGTGACCGTGATGAGCTGTGACTCAGCCATTTTGATTCAAGCATTATTCACTCAGAATAATGTTTAATATCTCTGAGATAGCAAGCCAATCAGAGTGTGCCATTCCTTTGTAGAACACTAATAGACATTACCCACCCTGCAAACTCAGGAGAATGTTTGAATCAATAAAAAAAAAAATCTAATTTCAGTTTCCATTCCATTTCTGGGACTATTCGTTGATATTCACCTTGGCGTTGCTATATGTCATTGCCAACCTGGAAATCTGTATTTTGTGTGTGTGTGTGTGTGTGTGTGTTTTTCTAATAGTACACAATTGACACAAGAGACTTTATATGCAGGTCTACCCAGAGGAATCACCACTGATGGACTGGAAGTGTCATTCGCCACCAACCACGTTGGGCCCTTCTTGCTCACCAATCTGCTTCTAGGTAAGACCTTACATCTGTCTCACCTTTGTTTCAGGACTCAACCTCTGTTTACTCAATTTTTATTATCAGTTTGTGTTTCTCTTTACATCGTTGTCAGATCTCCTGAAGAAATCAGCTCCGGCTCGCATCGTGAATGTCTCCTCAGCTAACCACAGCAGAGGCAAAGTCGACTTCTCACATTTCCATGGCGAGAATCTGACATACGTGATGGACAGTGTGTACAATCACACAAAGCTCCACAATGTTATTTGGACCAATGAGCTGGCACGCAGGCTACAGGGGACAGGTACAGAGCAGCCATCAGTGGACATTAGCACAGGCTGAGTAAAAATATTATTAAGGTCAAGAATTACACCCCTTTATTTGACTGAGAGATGCATCAGTGATCAAAGAAAAAAAGCTCTTACATAAATGACTAGATTTATTTTATTGCTACCAATCGTAGTGTATTTTAAAATATACCTGACCCACTGCAAAAAAATACATATATTTGGAAGTAAAAGTATACTGAATATGGGTGGAATTATGTAATATTTTTTCTCTTGAACTCACTCATTTACTAAACCACTAAATCCTATTAGGGTCACAGGGAGGCTGGAGCCTATCTCAGCCAACACTGTGCGAAGGCGCGGTACACCCTGAACAGCTCACCAAACCATTGTAGGGCCAACACACACACACAACCATTTACACCCACATCCACACCTGAGGGCAATTTTGAACAGCCAGTTAGCCCATCGTGCATGTCTTTGGCCTGTAGAAGGAAACCAGAGTACCCTGAGAAAACCCACGCAAGCACATGGAGAACATGCAAACTCCACACAGAAACGGGTGGTTGTGGGTGAGCTGGACCCAGTCCCAGCTGACATTGGGTAAGAGGCAGGGTCAGTCAGAACTGGTTACCAGTCTATTGCTGTGCTTTCACAAAGAAACAGGCAGCCATTCATACTCACATTCACACCCATGGGCAATTTAGAGTAGTGAAAGTCAGCACCCAGAGGAAGCCGACGTAGGCACCAGGTTCAAACCCAGAGCCTGCTTGAGGTGAAATGATAGTGCTAAGCACGACATGACGGTGCTGCCCTGATTTTACATATTTCAAGCTTCATTTTTTTTCCCATTTCACTTTTTTCTTCCTTTTAAACATAAATTCTTGAAATCTGCTGATAGAACAAGACTATTTTCAGCTTGGAATAGTTGACAAATAAGCTTATACTGCCAGCAAGCAAAGTAATGCTGTGGACCCCCATGCATGGGAGATGCAATTGAGCTCAACCGCCCCAGCTCAACCATGGTCGACGTCCTAATGCAGGATGCCTGCGCAGCAAGCCCAGAGGAGATAACCAGGTGTAGGATGAATCGGATGCATCAGGACGGACGTGTCTGTCTGCGGACGACTTGAGAGAGATGCACTGTACATTTAGTTTACTCTGATTAACTTTAAGATGTGTTTACTTGTTAGGATATCATTTTAGGCAGTATGCAAGTTCCCCAATATAAATCCTGTTAATGAAACTATTCATTACTTTCCCTTAGTCCTGTACTGTTTAAACACAATTAAATTTTACAAGGCACTGGTGAGAAAGCTGGTTCCTATTTTCAAATCAAACTTGCTGAATCACATTCTTCAAAATCTTAACATTACAACACAGTCCAGTCTTGTTTGCAAGTGGTGAAGTGATCAGCACATAACCGTTACAGACAAAACTAGGGTGACATTCATAGAGTGCAAGGTACCTCCACCAAACAGCAGGGATAATATTGCAAATAGGGTTTATATGGGTACCGGTACTGGTTTTAATTACTCATGTAAGTTCTTACATAGTACTCTATTAGTGTTCCATAGTAACAGTATGCACCTTTCAAAGTTATGAGCGCTCGTTCGTTCAATTCTTAACCTTGATTTTGATCTTCCAGGGTCACTCAAGGTCAAAGGTAATTGTCACACTTGAAAGTTCAGATATGGTTTCCTATTAGTGTTCCATAGTAACGACATATCTGTCAGTAAAAGCGATTGGCAATCAAAACCCCATGACCTTGATTTTGACCTTCCAAGGTCACTCAAGTCCAAAGGGGGATTATGCCATTTGAAAGTGTGTATATGCTTTCCTATCTGTCCTTCTATGGTTCTGGCACATGCTAAAAGTTTTCTGTAAACAATTTATGTAACCTAACCCTTAAAGAAATTTTCTAAGTCTGATGATTTTTTTTGTTGGTGTCGCTCATGATTTCAGGTGTGACAGCAAACTCGCTCCACCCAGGTGTTGTTATGACTGAAGTTATGAGACACTATAACTGGATTGTTCGATTAATCTTCAACATAGTTGGCATTTTCTTTTTTAAGGTAAAGTTTAAACCACTTCAGCATGCACATCTCAGTCACATAACAGAGTGCATCATATGTAACTGAAGAACACATTTCTTCATTACCTGAAATCAGATTGAGTTTTGTGTTTAACTAGTGAACTTGAATTCAGTCAGGTACTGACTAATATTATGTTCATTACTCTGCAGTCTGCTGAAGAAGGTGCAGTCAGCACAATTTACTGTGCAGTGGCTGAAGAGACCGAGGAGATCTCTGGGAAATATTTTGACAGTGATTGTGCCCTTGTCCTCCCAGCTTCAGAGGCTCGAGACAAAGCCATAGGAGCAAAAGAATTTGAGTACTGTGAGAGGCTGACATCTAAGCTCTGAGTCTGAACTGTTGGACAAATGTTTGGGTCTTGGGCTTGGCGAGGGTGTTTCTGTTTGGAGTTTGCATGTTTCACTATGCTTGGGTGGGCTTTCTCTGGGTATTCCGGTTTCCTCCCACAGTCCAAAGGCATGCACATTACGCTAATTGGCTGTTCCAAATTGCCTCTAGGAGTGAGTGTAAAATGTGAATGGTTGAAAGTTCAGATATGGTTTCCTATTAGTGTTCCATAGTAATGACATATCTGTCAGTAGAAGCGTTTGGCAATCATAATCCCCTTTGGACTTGAGTGACCTTGATTTTGACCTTCCAAGGTCACTCAAGTCCAAAGGGGGATTATGCCATTTGAAAGTGTGTATATGCTTTCCTATCTGTCCCTCAATGGTTCTATGGATCTACATCACTTTGTTTCTCAGATATAAGCAATTTCAATTTTAACATGGGGAAATGGCTATCTTCAACATTTTGTGACCTTGTTCTGACCTTGACCTTTGGCCTTGATGTTTCAAAATCAAATCATCTATAAGACTTGGGTAATATAGTGTTCCTACCAAATTTGATGGAAATCCTTGGTTGTGGATAGGATTTCTTCACAGAAAATTTGACACAGAAAAACAAATGGCTGAATAGTTGTCTGTGTGTTGGTCCTGCAATGGACTGGTAAGCTGTTCAGGGTGTACTCCCCCTTCACCCAGATTCGGCTGCCCAACACTTATAAAGTAATTGCAAATAAATTACAACTAAAGCCTATCCTTGGAACATTCGGCACCATGTGATGATTCATCATTCATCTACAGGCATGGTTTTTATTCAAAAATATGGAGAACATGATAAAGTAGAAAAGAAACACTCATCTGAATTGAGGGACAAAACCATTAAACCAAGAGCTGTGTGGAAGCGTTGCAACCTACCGTGGCACCATGCGTACGAATTTTTTTAAATATAATTACTACAAGTGATAAACCCAACAAAAAGAGTATGCTGTTTGGTAGTTACGCCATTATGCCAATTTACCACCCAGTCTAGTCCATCAAATCTTTATATTTCCCCTAGAGATTACAGATATTTTACTGGGCCTGTCCCAAATGGAATACATCTGACTATACAATATTTTTTTCAGCGATTGGCCAGTTTATTGAAAACAGTAAACACCTGTGGAGAGTATTAGTGCCTCAGCAAATGGCTGACGTCGCTAGACAGATTAAGGGCGCTAGCTAGCGGTGGATTCGGGGACCAGATTAGCTCAGTCCAGCAAGCATGACAGTGAGTGACGTCATTAGACCTGTTGTTATTGATGTTCAGGGCCACTGACGAGGGATGCGGTATTACACAATGAGCAGTTAATTGTTCAGGCATTTTCATCAAACTTTCCGCCTCTTTCGTTTATATTAGCACGGTACGTTATGAATTATATTACCAATTATACACACAGCATATTGAAGGTGGAGCTTTGTACAGTTAGCAATTGTATTTTGTTGTATTTAGCTCATGTGAACTGGAGCTCCAGGAAGTTTTCTGACGCTAACAGCTAGCATGCCGGCTAGCCATCTATAGAGCTGAATCCCTTGGTTAAGCAGAGCGGGTATTTAGTGCTATTTGTATTAGAAAGAGATTTCTGTTAAAATTAAACTGTTTGAGTGATTATTATTTTATTCCGTAAGGTGTTGAAGGTTTATATTCACAACTGCATAGTTTTTGGGTAATAGAGTGAAGGTATTGTGCTGTAAATTCATGGCTTTGTGGACATATTTGTTTAGGAAGCAGCAAAAAAAAAGTATTTATTTTTTATAGTGTAAGATTGAAAGACTTCAGAAGAATAAACACACATACAACTGTTAGAGACTCTCCACTGGTTCTCCCTAACCTTGTTAAAATATCAGCATTCCAGACAAAATGGCTATGATAAAGTGTCTGTGTTATCTGTGAGTGTAAATAGTTATCATTCCCCGTGGTTTTAAAGCTTTCAGAATAATTTTTACCCACTATCAAAGCCCCAAATTGTGGGTGATGCCTGTATATTTGTGTCGCTAAGCATTATCTTATGTTAATTATTCTAAAAAGAGTGGGATTGTTGTTGCATACGATCATGCTCTATTTATTACATATTTGTAGATATGTCACAGTATCAAAAGAAGTTATAGCCCCTTTTCATGACAATTTTTCTGCCATAATAGGCCCCTTAACTGATCCCTCCTTTTATTTTTCTACTTATAGTGATATTCATGAGTTGACATCTGAAAGGACATACAGTATGATCATGGGTAGACATGAACTTTGTGCTTGCAGACAAACATAGCTGGACTGGACAGATTGATATCTGTAGCAGGGTGTTGTACAGAAATTGACTTTAGTGTTTAAGTGCTGGTAGTTATAGTACCTGTTTATTTGCTCTGCTAAGAAATCCATAAAGCAAGTGCTGTAACATTTTGTTAAAAAAAAAAACATCCCTCTATATGCTGCTCAAAGTAAAGGCACTGTACAGGTATATATTTCATCAGTAAAAATATGTATAACTAAAAGCCATTTTAACCTTTAATCAGGAGCTTCAGGGGGACTTCCTAACCCCAAAGCAGAACCCCCAACCCCAACCCCCCTTTGGCCCCACACCAGGGCTTTACCCAGGACATTGCCCAGGGTATTATACAATCTACACACATAAAACTTGATGTCGTACCCAAGTTTATAAGACCCATGGTGCGTTGTGTTGCTTGCCGTTATTGTGCAACAAAGCTGTAGGTAAGAAGATAAACTCAGAGAACTTTGAAAACCTAGAACCTGAAAAACTGGATAGTCTGGGTAATCATAAATCTGAGGCAGTGTTCTTTAAAAACTCCTTAAATTTTTTTTACTTTATTTCATAATGAGATGTTTGTTTCATTCTGTGGTAATCTGTCACTCAACAGCTTTAAGGTGGGGTCAGAGATAACCACTCATGCATTTAAAAAAAACAACAGCAGCAGCACACCAGTTATCAGTGAGCATTCCAGCTAACAAAATGTTTTATCAAGAGTTGCAATAACGATATTTGTAGACTCTCAAAAACAGTTAAAATGTTACAGGTAAAATTTTAAACATGTCTCAAAACCATTGTCAGATGTTACAGTAATAAATTTGCAAGGACTGTGTGCATTTGTACTGTGAAACCCCAATACGTATGTGCATATTCCTTGTCCCACACTAGATGGTGCTGTTCTGGAACCTGGATCTAATCACTGACATTTGTTTGCTTGTCTGTAGGACTCTGAACTAAATCCTGCACACCCGTGCACCGATTGCCACAAAACTTGGTGGGGACATTACCAAAACTGAGTCCTAGATATTATTTGAATTTGGAATGTCAAGGTCAGAACAAGGTCACGATATTTTGGAGATAGCTTATAACTTTGAAATGAGTGCCAATAGATATGTCCTTTCTAAGGAACACTAAAAGGAAACCATATATGGACTTTCAATGAGACAATTACCTTTGATTTTGAGTGATCTTGAAAGGTCAAACCCCACTCATCTCATAAATACTTAAAGTTTGTCCATATCTCTTTTAGGTAAAATGAATGCCAGTGAACAATATATCCTGGTGTATTATGAAATGAACCAGACTGGAGCACAGAGACACTGCAGAATGCATTACACAGACCTGACCATTGTGTGGAACAAGACTGAGAACCAGATCAATTTATGGTTATGATTCCTGTGCTTATAATAATGATCCTTGGATCAGCCTGTAATTCTGAAATGGATGAACACAGTGCTTTCATTTAATGAAACAGGGAAATGGTCAGATAAAAACTGTGGTAATGCTTTCCATACCTCTTTTATGCACCTACCTCCATACATATTTTATGATTATAAAGAAAAGTTGACTAGCTTCAATGTACTCCCACGCTGCCAATTTTAAGTGGTATCCTTTGCTCTTAATGAGCACAACCACCCATGATGTACTTTTCTGAAAAACATGAACATAGTAACAAACATTTTTATTCTCTTACTCTTGCAAATTCATCAGTAATCTTTCATTAGTATCAGTAAAACTAAAAGGTACTTTTAAATACAAGCTGTATGGTGTCTGTATTGTTTTAACTATCACTTAAACAGCAGTAAGTTAAAGCCAAATGATGTCTTTGTTCTATGAGAACAGACTCCCTCACCATGCACTGCAAGCATGAAAGATATGAAAAATCAGATAGAAACCATACATATCACCCTATCAGAGTGCATGCACTGAAAAAATGTAGGATGGAGACTGGGTTGGTGGCGCCTGCATAGACGGAGTGATGTTACACTGAGATAAAAAGGATGAAATACTGTTTTATTGCTCAAATAACAGCAAGAAAGGCAAATGGATTGATTGAAGACAATTTTGTAATGTCCAGATTGGGGTGGGAACCCACCAAGTGCAAGATAGGTGACAAGCCACTAAGTCACAGAAGATGACCCAAATACAGAGAGAAAGGTTAAATTAAAGTCAATGACTTATTGGCAGAGGGTGTACACAAACATGCTCAGGCAAAAAGCAAAGGAAAAAAAAAAAAGAAAAAAAATCCCAGGAAGGTTCAAAAACTTAAAAAAAGATAAGCAGTCAAAAATTATCCAACAAAAACCCAGAGACAATCCTATAATTTATTATTTAATTTTTTTTTTTAAAAAACCAACCTCTTAGTTCAGAACAAAACAGGCTAGTAACTCACCATAAGGCAAACAAAGACTCAGTGCAGAGAACAGAAAAAGCAGGAAATAAATACCCCAACCAATTACCTCCCATGACCAAGATAATAGGGAACAGGTGGAGGGAGACAAATCAGGGTAGGGAGGAGACACAGAGAGAGGTGGAGACGAAAGACCCATGGGCAGAATAACACAAACAAAAACAACAGACAGTCAATCTTTTGGCCACTAGATGCCACCAAAAAGTCCAAACTGTGACAGATTTAAACTATAATAAAAGATGAACAATGAGGCTCCTATGTCTCTACAAATATTTGGCAAAGATGTTGTTATTGTGTTCATGCTAATCACAAATCCTTCACAAATGTGGCTTATATGGGAGGGTTGCACGAAAACGCCACTCATCAAGAAAGGCCTCAAGTCATGAGTGAAGATTCTGAGGCCATATGGGAAAAGGTGTCATGGTCAGTTGAGAACAAAATCAAACTATTTCACCTCAATGACAGTATATCTGGTGGAAAACCCATACAGCTCACCGTTCAAAGAACACCATACCTACTGTTAGCATGGTGGTTGTAGCATCATGTTCTGGGAGTGTTCCTCTGCAGCAGGGAATAGAGGAACTTAAGTTAAAAGGAAGAATGGATGGGCAAATACCATTAAATTCTTGATTCTTTCTCTGCCTGAAAGCTATCAAAGAGAAGAAGAAGGTTCAACTTTCAACATGACAACGACCCAAAGTTATCCACACAGTGGCTGAAGGAGGAAAAGATGAATGTGCTTTTGTGGCCTAGTCAGAGACCCTATTAAAAATCTGTCTAATTACTTGAAGATTACAGTCCACCAACAGTCCAGACATGCAAAGTTGTTTATAATAATTTTATTATAAATACATTATACTTAAATTAATATTTAAGTGTGGTGTGGCATGTTGGTGTAGTGATTAGCATGTCCGCCCCACAGCAAGAAGGTCCTGAAGTTCCGGTTTCAGCAAGGCCGTTTCTTTCTCTGCTTGTGTGGGTTTCCTGCAGGTACTCTGGTTTCCTCCCGTAGTCCAAGCACATGCAAATTAGGCTAACTGGTTGTTCCAAACTTCCCCTAGGTGTGAGTGTGAATGTGAATGGTTGTGTATATGTGTGTGTGTGTGTGTGTGTGTGTGTGTGTGAAGATGTCTTTTTACCTCTGTACTGAATCTGAATTGAACAACAAAAAGAGTGTTTAATAACAAATGATGCACATTTGCTCATACCTGAAGCATGTGTTCTACTTTGGTTAAGACATAACCCCAGGAAAAGTTTAAGCTAATGCCCTGTATATACTGTGGAATCTTTGAATGTCTCAGATACAAGCTCTCCAGCATTAAAACAAAAAAAAAAAACGGGGGGAAAAACAGGGAAGTTCAACCATTAATGGTTCTCAAAGTTCGTTCTGCTATAAATAACGACAGTTTATTTATAGACTTTTATTTTGCATATTGACTTGTGCCCTAGCCTTTAATTCATTCAGTACACTCAGACATCAAACCATAAAAATCAGACATCAAACCATAAAAAAGATCCATGTTCATTTTTTCTTCTTCTGTTAAATAAAATAAAATTAGACTCAATAGATTGGGGTAAATATATCTCAATAAATAGGGGTCAAATATGACCCACAGCAGCCTCAGTGTATAAAAAATTGTAGCATTTGTACAATAATATAAAAGTTTTGTATAATTTTTTTTTTGTGTATTTTGCATCACTTTAGGAAAACTAATCAGATTTAAAGCTAAAAGAAAGAATTAAAGACTTTTTGTTGCTGTTTTTTTTCCCCCTTTTATACTGAAAATTTTACCCCAACAACATGAAAGGGTTAAAAGCTTGCATGCGTGCCAGCTTGTACAATTTGTATAAAGCTAACCAGTTCTACCACATTTATCATAAATTACTGGTAGTGGTTATTATATTAATTATATTGTTTGCTTTGCATTTACAAACTTGATAGGTGGGAAAACTTTTTGGTTATGGAAAATGAGTCGATTTATTCTCCTCATTGATGCAGGGCTGTTTCTAGCTTTTTGGGGACACTCTATTTTATGAAAATAGGATGAGGGGGTAAGCTCAAACCCTTTCATGTGATCGGTGGTGATGCATCAATCTGCTATACTTCAATAGGAAATGAATCAAAAATTTAGATTAAGATCTCAAGTCGCCCCAAGATCTGCAGAGTGGAATAGTGGTTAGCACATCAGGCTCACAGCAAGTAGGTTTGGGGTTCAATTCAATTCAATTCAATTCAATTTTATTTGTATAGCGCTTTTAACAATTGAAATTGTCACAAAGCAGCTTTACATAGTAAAAGTAATTTAAGGAGGAATTTAAACAATTTTCTACAACCCCCCTACAAATCCCTAATGAGCAAGCCCATGGCGACAGTGGCAAGGAAAAACTCCCTCAGTTGACACGAGGAAGAAACCTTGAGAG
>JBCNYH010000026.1:25086687-25102402 GCA_039654325.1 Tandanus tandanus
TATATATATATATATACCAAGTGCCTGTGACCATGATAATTTGAAAAATAATAGATGGATTTGTATGAAATTTTAACCAAAATTGGGGCACTGTTGAAGGATTTCTTTTTAAATTGCATGAAAGGGCAAGGAGGCAGAAATCACCCAGAATGCACCTGGAGAAAAAATACAGAGCAGAACAATAATTGTACAACAGGCCACCATAATTCTACAGCAGCTGCTACTATAACTCATGTAACAATGAGATTGCACTACCTTGGTGGAGGTCTGCACTCTCTGACAGTTGAAAAATCACAAATATTGGAGATGTGCTAGAATTGTGACATATCACCGACAGACACATTCAGACAACCCACGCTCAAACGTATTCACGTTTACTTTTTAGACTGTTACTGAGTACCGGCACTACCCGTGTTTCCTATTCCTACACTTTCGTTTCTGAATAAAAAAAAAAGTCTCACGTCACCTTCAAACCTAACGATGGTCTGTTGAATGTAAGGTCAGAGATCAGGACATCAATCAAGGTGAGAGTGGAAAGTTTTGGGAGAGACAGGGCTCAGAAGCGTGAGTTAAACACGTCACAATGGACTGGTAAGAGAAACATTCTTTTGTGTTATTTGTTACCCGTACATGTATAACTGTCATATTATTAATTATTAATTAATATGTTATTAATCCAGAATGTAAAAATATGCAGCGGTCGATGTATTTGGTCTTTTGGGAAACTCTGATTTGATAAAAGTGTCATTTGTTTTTGTCTATGATGCAAACGCCAGAATTAAGCCTAAGGCTAGAAAATGTTACATGCATGAAGAGAGTAAATATTTGCCAGTTGACTTAACATCATTTTACGACCCTCAACATTTCTTCAGTTTACAGTATGGTCCTACACTTTGCCACCTAATATTTACACACATTCATCATTCCATAAAATTATAGCCTTCTGAAACCTAAGTGGTTGTTAGCAGCCTGCATGCTCTCCAAGCAAAGCCGGTCTTAACTGATGCACTTGCACATTAATACTTGTATTCTGAGTGCATTCACACTGTGAAGTATAAAAATGTTAACACGCAGAACGCTATTAAACCCGGAAAGTGTATTTAAAACGGTAAAAATATTGTCTGCATTGAAACATTCCTTTTCTTCTTACCCTTGAATGTTCACGGTATTGGCCACTTACAGAATGGGCGGGGCTTTCAACCTTTATGAAAATGATAACCAAAGACGCAAGGGACACACGCAAGCCAGGAATTCTGACATGTTTTATATTTTTTAAAGCACATAACCTCCGGTGCTTGATTCGAGAAGGATATTCTGGGAGAATTTGTGCCCTTTGCAGGTAAGTAAATGGTGCACATAGCGTACTATTACATCGAAGTATACTAATGCAAGCATGTAAATTAATACACAGTACTGCTGTACAGTAGCTTACAGGAAGTGAATACACATAAGAATTCAACTGATAAATAAGGAATCAAAGCATGCTGTTAAGTACAGTAGGAAAAAACGTCGGGGCGGGGTTTAATCATACGTAATGAATGTTACCACCTGGAAGTTGATTATTTTCCAGTAACAGCGCATGGTGTCTTTTATTCCTCTCATATCACAGCCATTTACAAGCGAGCACAATTTATTAATGACATGGAATGCTTTTTAACCATTTATTACTTGTGTAATAAAGCTATAAACTGTTGTCCCTCATCTTTCCCTGGCATTGATAAAATCTAACAATAAATCTTTTGTCCTGAAGCTTTTCCAGCGTCTGAAAAACAACATCGCCGATCCCACAACAACACTCCCTCCATTAGTGCTAAATAAATGCTAGCATATTAATGTTTTTCTTGGTCAAATAACACCATATTTTATTATCTCTTATTGGCCATGTAAATGAGCTGTTACTATAGAAACGATAACATGTTAGAATGAATGCATGAATAGAAACCTGGGATTTGAGTTACAGCTGGAGATGTGTTTACGGAAAAGGGCTAACTTCCTTCAGACCAGTCTGAACTGAGAAAGAGACAGTGCTGTGGTTCTACAGTACAGCTGTAGGCAAGTATTAACTGATGTTTACAGCGTCGCACCATAAGCATGAAACCTGACTCGGATGGTTGTCCCATGTCCATGCATGAAACCCAATAAAGCGTCTGCATTGCTGATTGGCTGTTATGTATCACAGAGTTGCATGATGACGGGCAAAAAAACAAAACAGATTTATTATTAATTAAAAAAATTTATAAAGGAAGAAGGGCTCATACACCACTTTTCAAACTCGCACGGAATAAAATAACAATCTGACTCAGGAAGGCAGACTTCCTTCTTCGAGCAGAACGACACCAAACATGAACAGGAACACAAACTCCTTAAACAGATAATCAAGTTTAAGACAGATGATACAAATAAATGTGGAAATCAGCTGGTGAAATGCAGTAAAAAGAAACCCCAGTGCGAACCTTTCCTGCTTTCCCTCCAGACTGTAATCGGGAAACTTGGGAGGGGGTGGGGTGTTTGTTTGATGCTGATGCACGCACAATTATAAGCAGTTCAGCATTTAAAGGAATTGTGATAGTCTTATAACACCAGTTTCAGACACCTATCAGTAGACATATCTATCAGGAGTTCCGCTTTTAGGCAGTGTTTTAATCTATACATCATTCAAGTACCAGTCTGATACTGAGAGGAAACCTGAATCCGTACTGGATTAGATTTGACCGGCTTTCCCAAAACAAACTGATCTATTTTATATCCTCAAAATATGAGACTGAATTTGCTCTGAACCTCATCCCTGAAGGCCAAGCTTAATTTTTCACCTGACTTGCTAACAGAAGCTTGTATGAAATTGGTTCTGGTTATTAAGACTACATTTACACAGCAGGTAAAAGTGGTTTAATCCAATTTACTCACCTAAAATTATTATTATTATATACATCATCATCATTATTACTATTATTATACTTTTCATATTACTTTCAATATGGCCCTTTTTCTCCCCGACGTTAGTCTGAACAGATCACAGAGTACCGATGGGTCACGTGATGTGTTCAAGCTGGCCACCATAAAGGACATTATCCAGCCACAACCACTTCTTTTGGTTTCAACACTATTTTTTAATTTCTAACTTTCTTTAAACGTGCTATCTAATTTTGCTTTCACAGCAACGTCAGCCCAAGTATTTACGGTCCGTTACATCACTATCCCATCACTGAAATCCTTTACTGTTATCTTCTATTCCTCCTTCCTTCTCAGTAACGCAAAAAATATGATGGATGGAAAGTTGGATTGGTGCAAAAATCGTATTCTGATCTGCCTGGTTAGACCGAGGTTGCGTTGTCCCGAATCAGGTTTCAGTATCACGTACTGTATGAAAAAAGCCCATGAATCAGATGTTTTGTTTTGGGGGTTTTATCCCCATCCATGCAGTCATGCAAGAACAAATCTGTCACACCTGTAGAGTGACTGTAGCCTAAAGCATTGCTATTGTATTAAAATAGAAAAAAAACATTCACACTTATAAAAGTTTAACTAAAGATACATAGCCTGAAGCCTGAAAGTTCTGACAAACAGCTTCAGCTTTAAAAGGAAAGTTTACTTAACCTCAGTCTCTAAATATTTACCTAAAGGTCATAAATCTGTTTATACATTATTAACATTTTCAGATATTGTATTGTATAATAGCATCACGTGTACTATATGTTAGACACTAACATTTCCAGATTTAAAAAATAAAAGTGATACCTTTCAGAAGTGAGGGATGGGATTGGATTGGGGGGTGTTTAAATCTTCTCTACCAAAACAAACTTAAGTATATGATAACTCACTGACTCAATACAGATCAATTAACAAATGCAAATGAGTAACATTTCTCTAAAGCACAGCTTGTACTGTGTACCATGAAACAGGAGAACAAAAAAAAAAAGAAGGATTTAAATCACGGTTGAGACAAAGTCTGGACTTTATTATTCAACCCAGCTAACATTTCTAAGAACCGACTCAGTACAACTAACTCAATAATCACGATTACTATTATTATTAATGATTCGATTCATTAACGACACATTGGTGATGTTTTACTGTAGGAATTGATATTATTGTTATTTTCCATTTTGTAATAATGCGAATAAATACGTCTGCGACTGTGAAATGTAAACAATGCTAGCAATGTTAGCAAGGACGCTAAAGCTAGCTGGAATTTAGGAGTCCTTTGTGTCCAGGCAGGCTAACTCGGAGATGCTAACTAGCAAACTAGCTCGATCTAATCTCCTTTTCGGTTTAATTGTTGGGGGTTTTTCAATGATTATCGAGCTGGCGGAGTGAAGTTAAGGCAGCAGGCTAATCTGGGGTTTTAAACTCTTGACTGAAAGACATTCTTGCTAATATTGTACGGTTAAAATTATATGAACTGTTCGGTAGTTAAGCGAGGAGAGAGAGAGAGAGAGAGAGAGAGAGAGAGAGAGAGATCTGTTCCAGGCCTATCAACGGGATTATTATTCTGAAAATGGCCACACAGACACACCGAACAACCGGAGACGATGCTAACAGTTTTCCTTGAACATGCTAACCTGAACGGTAAAGAAGCTAAACACACAAAAAAACCACACAAATATCTCTCAGTATTAATTCCTTCACACACTGAACAATACAACAAACTTCCCAGTCCACACGTCAGCACTGACACACCTAAGAACCACTTTTTCGTACATGTGCCGGAGAGTCGTGAAATATTTTGAGGAATAAATGTATATAAATATGTTATTACCTGCTAACACGCTTCCCTCAACCCAGCAGCAAGCAGACACAATCACGTGACACACCGGGCGCGCGGCCGCCGCAGAACAGCAGCATCGGGAGCGCGCTCGCAGTTTGCAAAGAAACAATACCAAGCGAGAGAGAGAGAGAGAGAGAGAGAGAGAGAGAGAGAGAGAGAGAGAGAGAGAGAGAGAGAGTATGTATGTGCACAGTTTAGGCTATGATGCAGTTTATTACTGCATGATCCTTTCTTATCGTCTATAAATACAATGTATGATCTCATTAGGTAAAAAAGGACACAACCATAGGTTTCAATAATAGTTATTTTTTATAAACAGACACTAGATGCAGTCTGGGATGTAGAGTCGTGGTGTGCACGGTTTGAACGCATATCATCAGCTGTTTTAGGGCTTCTGAAGACATGATGCAGATATATTTCTATACTGATTCTTAACATTTCTGGATAAAATTCAACAATTCCTGATCAATATAAGCAACATACCTCTAAATCTGTGTTACACGTCTACTTATTACCAAGACGACCCTTTTTTTTTTTTATCTCGAAAAGAACTAACTCTTATTATTAACCCTGAAAGTGGATGCACTGCAGCTGCATAACGGTAGTGTGCAGCGTGCACGCGCATTGCTGAACTGCGCCGTGCGCGTTCACGACACATCCGTCGAGTACACAGCGCCCTCAACCCTCAATAGCCTCCTTATAAATAATAATAATAACAATAATAATCCACTAATGCAGCTCCGTATAAACAAATAAAGACAATGCAAAATCAAACATGGAAGAAAAATACATCAATAGATTTTATTCATTATTTTTCCTCTTGAAACTGTTTAAACTGAACTGGTTTGCCTTGTTACAGATATTCAGACTTAGCAAGTTGTAAAAACACTCAGGTAGTGTGTATAAAAAAAGAGGGCACCACCAAAATAATGACGGTTAGTCCACACACACACACACACACACACATTTTCAAACATTTACATAAAACATATTCTCTCTATAAGATTTCCAAATATGTGTACACATTTATATATAAAATACATTTTTAAAAGTGAAGGTTATTTGTTTTCTGTTTAATATAAGGTTTTAACCACAATCTGTTCTATTTGTTCCATTTTTTTTTTTCCTTTGCAATGATACATGAAGATTTCGTGTTTAAAAAGAAAAGAAAATTCGACTTGCAAAAAGTCTTTCACAGAAAGACTCGGGAAAGGCAACGATGTAACGGACTACTGCCCCACCTCTGCTCGGACACAGAGAGGAAGAGGAGCTGAATCGTCTTCCCCACGACTGGAGCTCAGAAGCAACACTGCTAACGGAAAAAACGATTGTACTTCGGCAGCACGAGCGCTAGTGACACACGAGGGCAGGAAATAAATTAGGGCTGCTGAAAGGAAAACTGAACGGCGTTATTGATGTGATGTGTGCGTTAGTCTGACTTACACAAAGCAAAAGATACAATCCGAATAAAATAAAATCAGACTTGACGCATTATCAGAGAAAACAGACAAACAAAAACAATAATAGCCACTGACAGCCGTGTCTGCGTTTCATTCTGACGGCATCTCTGGCCTTTTGTCTGTTAGCAGTCATCAGTGATCTGTGATCATCACGGCATAATATGGCACAACAAAACGGAAAAGTAAGTTCTGCTACCAAACAGTCTTTGTTTTCTTCTTCTTCTTCCTTTTTTTTTGCTCTCGATGTATTTCAGTCCACGTGGCGGATCCCGGGATCATCCGATAGTTCGTACGAAAATACCAAACTTCCAACACCTCCAATTTTGAGACGTGTTACAGCAAGCGCTGCGAGAACAAAACAGTACAAACCAAACCAACATCCAAGATCCTGGAAAAGCTGTTAAATAGTTTAATATCTATACACTTTTGTTTTTTTAAGATTTCTGAGGCGAGTCTCCATGTTGACCTCACTGCTGCTCCCAACTCTGCATTCGTCACACACAGAAAAGAAATAAGACAGGACACGAAGGAGGAAGAAAAAAAAGAGAGACATATTTTACTAATATACAACATTTAAAAAAAAGTGAGGAGAAGCATGTTTACACTCCTGAGTCCAGAGGTAACAAAGACATACAGAGAGCTGCGACGATGACCAGGATGAGTGGTAACAGGGACAGCGAGAAGTTGAGAGAGAGAGAGAGGTTAGAAAGCTAGCTCCAGAGCCCAGCATAATTCCCATGGAGCCCCGAGCAGAGAGGTCCACCGGCCACGAACAGCTTGGTTCCGGAGTCGTCGTAGCAGTGCGTGTAGACGGCGTTTGGAAACGAGCTGATATCTGAGAAGTAGCTTCTCCACGTTTCGTCATGGTTCTGCAACAAAAGACACAAGAGACCCCTTATTAAAAAAACAAACAAACTCCACTTTATTCTTAAGATTTCAAATGAAACCAATCAGTCGCAGAAATCAGCATTCAGACTCGGGTGTGTTTCACATATTAGCTGTAGGAGTTGTTCGCTTATGAAGGGAGTGACTCGTTCATCACTTTAGCAGCAGAGAAGGAAAGTAACAGAGAAATGAGCACACTGACAGCGAGGAGAGAAATAGAGGAAGAAAGAACAGAGAGATGAGACCAAAAGAGACAGAAATAGAATAGAGACAGCTAGGAGGAGCTAGGAGAGAGAAAGAGTGTGTGAGACAGAGAGCGAGAGAGAAATACAGAACACATAAGAGGGAGACAGCAAGAGAGAGAAAGACAGAGAGGGAGAGACGGACAGCACGAAAGAGAGAAAGAGGGAGGGTAGAGAGAGACAGAGAGAGAGGGAGAAAGAAAAACAGAGAGAGGGAGGGGAGAGAGACACAGAAAGAGGGAGGGGGAGAGAAAGGGAAAGAGAGACAGACAGCACGAAAGAGAGAAAGAGGGAGGGGGATAGAGAGAGACAGAGAGAGAGGGAGAAAGAAAAACAGAGAGGGGGGAGAGAGAGACAGAAAGAGGGAGGGGGGGAGAGAGACAGAAAGAGGGAGGGGGGAGAGAGACAGAAAGAGGGAGGGGGGAGAGAGACAAAGAGGGAGGGGGAGAGAGAGACAAAGAGGGAGGGGGAGAGAGGGAGGGGGATAAAGGGGGGGGGGAGACAGAAAGAGACAGATTTTGGGGTGGAGGGGGGTTGGGTCCTTAATAAAACCCTAAAATAAGAAGGTAATGACCGGTTAAGCCCAAATTTCTGCATAGCAAAGATAGCCAACGAATCCATGACCACATTTGCACCAAATTCATTTATAAAATAAAATATAAAAGCTCTGTACCAGCCAGCCTCGTCCTGTGGTGAGCTTGAGGATGCTGTCTGTAGGGGATCCCTTCCGGTACCCGCTGGGTGAACTGGATGGACCCTCAAGGAAACCCTGAGCCCTGATGTCGTAGAAGAGCAGGGAGCCTTGGCCTGTGCCGACTGTTACGATGTGCTCGTAGAAGCTGACCGAGCGAATTCCTGTTCACAGATCACACAGTAACAGGATTTTACTGACTACATAAACAAAGACAAGAAAGAATATAAAAAAACCCCCCAAAAAAACACACACACATACCGCTGCCGCGCTCTTTAGAGCTCACTGACTTTATATTTTGGGAAACCTGCCGAGGGTCAAGAAAGGACACGTGCGCCTGGGAGCCGACGGCGTACACGGACCAGTCGAGACCGTACGCCAGGCACACGTTCTCCTTGCAGTACGGAAGCTTTATGGAGAGTTCCTGAAATCCCAGAACAGTATTAAAAGATTGAGATAAGAATCGCCGCAGGAAGACGCGGAGGAGAGGAGAACGCTGCGGAAGAATAAACACGCTACCTTACACAGGTTGTCCTCGGCCTTCCATAAATGGAAATATCCGTCTAGGGAAACAGCACCCAGCTCCTGATAGAACAAAAGCAATGAGCATCTTTAAAAATATATCATTAACACGATTAATAAAGTGATGAGAAGAGACGAGGACAGAGGCGGACCTTGTGGCTGTTATTGAAGGCCAGGGCGCGCACTTTGCAGCTGTACGGGTGGGTGTACTCTTTAGGGATGTCTTTAAGGGCACGGTGGGAGATGTGGGCGTAGCTGGGGACCCCTTCCTCAGCCTGCCGTTTCTCTGCAAGACTTAGCACCTCTTCGGAAACCTCCCAAAGACCCATGGAGCCATCACGAGAACCTGACACACAACAACAACCAGAAGGGATTTGAAATACAGACATGATTAAAAAATAATAATAATAAACAAATAGACCACAGGGGTCCAGACGTTCAATTCACAAATAGTGACCTTAAATTATGGTCAAGGTGACCCATATACAATCCCACTGTATTCGCCCCTGAAGGGGACCCATACACCAGATTTGGTGATCCTATGTCATTTCTTAACAAAGATACTGCACTAACAAGTTGGACAGACGGACAGACGCCATTTCTATAGAACCGAAAACGCTAAATACAGAACGCAGCAAGAAATGTTAAACATGGAGAACAGGCTGGAGCCTATCTCAGCCGACTCTGGCCGAAGGCAGGGTACACCCAGAACATCTCGCCAAACCATTGCAGGGAAACACACACACCTAGGGCCAATTTGGAACAGCCAATTAGCCTACTGCGCATGTCTTTGTAGGAGACTGTAGGAGGAAACCGGAGTACCTGGAGGAAACCCATGCAAGCACGCAGGAACATTTACATTTACAGCATTTGACAGACACCCTTATCCAGAGTGACTTACATTTATAACTTTTATACAACTGAGCAATTTAGGGTTAAGGGCCTTGCTCAAGGGCCCAACAGTGGCAACTTGGGTGAACCGGGGCTTGAACCCCTGACCATAGGATCAGCAATCCAGAGCCTTAACCAGTGAGCCACCACCACATGCAAACTCCACGCAGAAACGCCCGGGCCGAGTCCGGGCCTCGAACCCAGGACCTTCTTGCTAGAGGCGGACTTGCCCTCATTCCAAATCCTTTAACAGCAAAATACCTTAAAATATGGATGACTTCAACTACATGCGTGCTTTGTTTAGACGAACGAAAATAAACCAACACGCGGGTATGATTAAATTGTTAAATCTTAAGCGAGCATTACCAAGCAATTTCCTGACTAGGATTTAGTATCCCGACAAAACACTGAACCACGGGCCTCATTTATCACGCTGGATTTATACGCAAAACATTAGCGTGCATCAACCACTGCGTCCTTACACCACAAAAACAGTATTCATGTACATTTCATATCCTCCTCTCACTCCTGGGGGTGTAAATTTATGCACAGGATAACCAATCGATGGAAATCTCAACTTGGGTCGACTGCAAATCATATAATTTGCATGGATTACTTTTATATACAGAGAGGTTCAATTGTAGACGCTCTTATCCAGAACAACAAAGCACTCTGGGGTCTCTATCTTTTTGTTTTATTACTGGCATAATTACAGAATATGAAAAAACCAGAAAGAGAGCCAACACAAACCCACAAAACTAAAGAAGTGCTCAGAGTTCACGGTACCTCTGGGACACAGCATGGATAATAAAGCAAATCGACCCTATACGGGTACTGGTATTAATTACCCGTGTGCTTTTCTTACCATATGCCCTATAATACGCGGTGGGGACTATGGTGAAATTAGCAGGGGTGCGTTGGGTGGTTTGGTGGTTGGGGGGGTGGGTATGGGTGGGGGACAGGACACCTCCCATTTGAAGGATTGGGGTTTGACATCTCAAGGTCACTTAAGGTCAAAAGACGCTGCCTCATGTGGAAGTCCACATACGGCTTCCTATTAGTGCTCCATAATAACAGTATGTTTATCACCACTCGTTACGAAGTTTTAACTGCTCCATCTCCAAACATTTTGGCACCTTGCTCTGACCTTGACATTCCAAAGTCAAAGCATTTCTGGGACTCGGGTAGAGTAGAGTCCCCTCCAAGTTTGTTGACAATCCGTGCTCGGGCGTGGTCAGGATTTCGTTCGCAGATTTTCAATCATTCACTTGCCGAACCGCTAAGTCCTAATATGGTCACATGGAGGATGGAGCCTATCTCAGCCGACACTGGGTGAAAGCGTTGTACACACTGAACAGTTCGCCAGTCCATCACAGGCCCAAACATTCACATTGACACTCTTACCTAGGGGCAATCTGGAGCAGCCAATTAGCCTCACATGCATGTCTTTAGAGTGTGGGAAGAAACCGGAGTACCTGGAGGAAACCCATGAGCACAGGGAGAACATGCAAGCTCCAGACAGAAACGCTGTCGATGTGCCCAGGGCTCAAACCCAGGAGCTTCTTGCTGTGAGGTGGACGTGCTAACCACTACGCCACCGGATTGTCAGTCATTTTAAGTCAATATAAAGCCCAATCCTTTCTTTAGTGCTTCCAGCTGCATCTGCACTTTTACGGCGTGTCCCTAAACACAAATGAGCTTCATCATCATCTGCAATCTAAACACAACGTGAATCAGCTTTCTCAAAAGTTGGAAAAAATTTCTCTTTGTTTATGGAACCATATCTTTAGATATGACGAGTAAATCTGGAGTTAAGATAAAACGCCAGGTCCAGATGTTTGCAGTCTGTGCATCACCAAATCAGAGGAGGCTGCTCACAGCTTAGCGATTTCGCAAAGCTGCCTTCTTAACACTGCAGCTGGAAATAAAATAGTAAAGGGTTACAGCTGACTAGCCGTCATGACCATACAGAGACAACAAGCCTTCGTGATGTTTGAACTAACCAGCTCACGTCAGCACAAAGCTACACGCAGTGGGTTTTTTCCTGCTCGGAAAAGGCCACGCTCAGCAGCATCATAGCTGAGGGTTGTTGTTTTTTTTTTTGAACACTGCTACAGATTTGCTGTATGAAGGATTAAATGTGCCGACAGCCTTTACACAGGCCGAACGAACATCTGGTACCTGATACAGCCATGGTGTCACTGATCCAGGCAATGGAAAAGATCCAGTCGTTGTGACCATCCTGAAAATGGCAATAAATAAAAAACAACAAGTTATTTTTTTTATTCTAGTTCACGTCATATATATATATATATATATATGTAGATATACAGATGTACAGACTCACATCGCCGACACAGACGGGGTCGAGTGTGGGCAGGCGGTAGACAGCCAGGCTGTTCGGGTTATCTCCTCCGGTGGCCAGTAGGGTACGTGAAGGGTTGAGCTCGATGGCGTGGATGCCACAGCCCTGCTGCGTATCCAGTCCACCAGATAACCCTGGGTTCGGAAAGGCCGGGTTTCCGATCACGCCCGTGCCCAGGGTAGGCCCGCCCTGTCCCTCTCTGTCCTTCAGCATCGGGATTCGGGTAATCTGGCCCGTGAGCACATCTACTACGAACAGCTGGACAAACAGAAAACACAGAGAATAAAATATTACAGTAACATTTCTATTAAACAGATATACCGTGTATATAAAAACAGGAAGTACAAGTAATTACAGAAATAAACATTACAGCGATTAGCATGATTAGTAATCAGACCGCACCGTGTTGCACTTTGTCCCGCACACCACCTGACGCTGATTGAGCCACTGAGAGGCGAAAACCTTGTTGAGGCAACCCAGGGAAAACTCGCGCTCGCGGAGGATTCCTGGGATGCGTCCCGCCGCGAAGCCGCGCAAGCTGCGTTGGAACCTCCACTCATGCTGCTTCTGAGGACGAAATTCCCGTCCGCGGATGGCGGACACCATTGACTGGCGGCCCTGCCACCACTGCTGTGCATGACGAGATGAGGAGGATACGCGGGCGCGCTTGTACACAGACTGGCCGCAATCAAGCTGGAAAGGGAGAGGTAAAGAGAAATGTCCGGGTGGGTTAGCAGCTGTTTCCTCTCATTCTTTCTCAAGAGTATAACGAGCTTAATTCGTATCACATCTTCATTTAATCCACTGAATACTTTTTTTAATACAGCAATTTGATATAAAAGGAACACAAAATGATTTTCTGAACAGAAACAGATGGTCTTAACATTTTAACAAGACTCTGCAGGCAATTAGACATCTCACAAAATCACAGTTAGGATAAACATTTAAAGAAAAGCGAAACCTAATGGTGTTAAAACATCATTCTGTTACTTGAGTATTCTGTCCTGAACATTCTGAGAAGAAGTAATGGATTTAATCATGTGTATACACACAGTCTATTAAAGGGAACCTGTGGTGAATTTGTATTATTAGCTCTTTAAAACGATCACGTATGACATCAGCGGCTCTGTCATGTAACGGCAGTCCTTGCCCCTTGTCAAGTGTGCGTGAGTGCTGCCACACTACCATTAGCCATGCGCAGCGACAACTTTCCTTCTTCATTGGCTGTTCCAGCCCTGGTAATGGCACGAATTTGTTGTTTTGTCCTATTGGCTGGGCTGCGTGCAACAGACACGAGTCCAAGATAAAATGGTGGAGTGCAAAGCATACGGCTGCACAAACAACAAGCGCAGAAATCGTGCAAAACACATCACATCGACACAGGGCCGTACTCTGAAAACGTTTCCTTTTGGACGCAATTCGGTAGTCTGCGAAGACCCCTTCAAGACCTCCAGGCAGAACTACTGGGCATGAAGCCCAAGCTTTTACGTCTAAAAACAGGACGCTGTTCCTACAGAATTCCTTCAAAAAAAGTCAAAGGATGGAAAGGAACCAGTAAGAGGAAAGAGCCTTTAGTATAAGGGGGGTTCTATCACCTAAAATGTCACTCGCTGGTTGTTTACTTGCGCTGGACAACCCGGCCAAATGACATCACTTCCGGGAAAAAAATGGTTGCTCTGTATCGGTTCAGCCCCAGCTAATAATTCACGGCATATAATGACCTAGTATCGTGCTTTTTATAGTCTTTTTTGTTAAAATAAGCTCTGTATCACATAGACATATTACAATATTCACAAATATATTGTAAGGAAGACTGATACTGCTGCTCATTAAGGCCAAATTACTCCAGAAGTCTTCCTGACGCATGCTTTTTTTTTACTTCAGACAGAATTTCATTGCAACCAATGTAGTAATTTGCTCCGAAATCATTTTAAACACATACGAGGGCCGTAAAAGTGGGACTGGAGCAAAAAATAAACAAGAGTACCCAGAGCACGCAAACCTCCACCAAGCAATACAAATTACACAGCACCCCCTGCTAGGCCTTCTGTAATACCACTCTTCAAAAATAAATTAATTAATTAATTAATTAAAAAAAAAAAAAAAAAAATCTCACAATGTTAAAGAATCTAGTAAAAAATTCCAGGATCCAGAATTTGACGCAGTGATGCTTCCTTGTCCAAAGCCCCGCCTCTGATAGAAGCTTTAAAAAAAAAACCCACACATAACCTTTCGTGTAATACTCCAGAACTACATAAACATATTTAATGTGTTTCAGGATGGACTTAACCTTTAAAAGACACTTCATTGACCATGTAAAGTAGTAAAAAAAATAAATAAAAAAAAGGCTTAATTTCTGTTATCTGGAAGATAAGCAAACATCACAAACATCACCCAGAAATAGGAACATTATTCTTCCTGAGTTTATACCAAGCTGCAGGTTCTTTTAAGATCAACACTAACACCATGAGCTAACATTAGCTAACAACCAGCAATGATGCTGACACGTTAAACCTAGTTATTACTTTCTCCCTGTACAGCTTCAACGTTCAATACCTCCAGATTACTCACCAGTTTGTTTATTAACTAGCTACTCAGGTATGCTAGGATGTTAACCCAAAAGCTAATCAGGGTCAGAGATGCTAAGTCTGGGTTAGTTACATAACCGTTAGCTTAGTTATTAAACCTTAAGGTGCCGACTTTACATGAAGACTCGCTTATGTACAAATGTGTTTATTTTTAATTTCTGCACAAGAACTCAACTAATTGATACATTACAGCATATAAATATCAATATCGCGCTAGTTAGCTTGCTAGTCAGTCCACACTTAGCAACAGCACATAGGAATTCGTTACTGTTATTGTTATTATTATCATTACTATGTAGATAAATCAGTCAGTGTTCGCTGGGTGTTTTTAAGCTAATATTGGTTAGATTCTAGCTCATAGTAACCTAGTAACGCCAATGCTAGCAAGCTAAACAGCGCTAATGCTAGCTAGCATGCTATTTGCGTCCAGTAGCCCGGTTCAGCCGAGACCTACCTGTTGTTCCTTGAGGTCCCCTGCTTTCCTTTTCCTGCTAACTGTTTTTCTCGCCATAATCCGAGACACAGAGGTCCCTGACCCACATGGAGGGCAGTTCGGGCGACGCTGGGAAGTGGGGCATATAACGGCGCTGGCGGCGGGAGGTTTTATTTAAATGATGTGGATGTTATCGTCCTCTCAGGCCTTGTCAACTAGCCGAGTTGCTATGGCTGGGCTGCAATGTTTGTGCTCGATTCACTTACTCCTCCCCTCCTGTGGCGCTCAAACGTCTCGCCAACGGGAGCGCTATACGTCGCTCGGGTCAAACCAGACGGGGGCAGAAAGGAAACACTTTCCCCACCCGTATTCGGTTCAACCCTGTCTGCGCAAGAGCAGCTGAAAAGGCACTCAAGCGCCATACGCTGATTGGACGTTTCATCACTAAGTGCCAAGTATCAGCCAATCGTAGAGTTGAAGGCGGGCGATGTTTATTAGTACGAGTAGGAAATAAACACCTTCCCTGAAAGACGTACTTAAAGATCAGTTCCGGTCTCATAAGTGGGCGTGTCCATATGTCACATTATGAAATGCTGCTGAAGAGATTGAACCAGAAAGGTTCTTATGGGAGCCCAGATCAGCCACTAGAGAAAAAAAGTCGGCTTGTAAGTCATAATTATGAGATGCTACGTCATAAGTATGAGTTAGTAAATCATAATTATGAGATACTAAGTCACAAGTAGGAGTTAGTAAATCGTTATTATGAGATGCTAAGTCATAAGTATGAGTTAGTAAATCATAATTATGAGATGCTACGTCATAAGTATGAGTTAGTAAATCATAATTATGAGATACTAAGTCACAAGTAGGAGT
>JBCNYH010000026.1:25108886-25126443 GCA_039654325.1 Tandanus tandanus
CTAGTTGACCTTCCTTCGTATGCTAGTGGCTAGTGTACTTTCCTTTGTATGCGAGTGGCTAGTATTTGTTTCTTTGTATACTATTAGCTGGTGTTGGCCCCTTTGTACATGACTAGCTAGTGGCTCTTCCTTCATACAGTATGTAAGTGGCTAGTGTTCGCTCTTTTGTACACCAGAGGCTGGTGTCTGTTCCTTCGTATGCGATTGGATAGTGTCTGTCCTTCATATACTGTTAGCTAGTGCTGGCTAGTGTTCGTATGCAATTGGCTACATTCCACCCCTACATATGTGATTGGCTAGAGTATGTAGAGCACTAGCTTGTACGTATTTGCCCCTCTGATTACTGCTTGGAAGTGACAGGGCACACTCCCGAGAGCTCAGCCAATCACCTCTCATGGCTTCCCAGTCATGGATGGCTGTGCGCATTACCCAGGGCTTGAACTTGCCAACGCCGCATGATAGCTGAACCCTTTTCTGTTATTCCACTCAGGAGCCGACTCTCCCATCTCAGCGCTTTTGTCACAACAGTCGGAAGGCGGTAGAGCGGGCATGTAAATTTCTCCTTTTTTGTTTTGAGGTACCTATAACACTCCCTCTTGTTAGGCTGCATTCTCACTTTTCCACTGTTGATTATTTTCCTATAAACGCACACCTTCAAGTATTTATTCCTTACATGTTGCACAGACCTAATTTTACAGATAGGCTAATTAAATCACTTAAGCTCACTATTATACAGGAGACAATAAAGACCTAGAGGCAGTAAACAAAACCAAACCATCAGGAATATCAGGACCGCTTAGGCCTTGTGAAAGACCTCGAGTCACTGTTACCGGCTGTTTATTATGTAACAGAAACTAACCTGCGTCTCCGAGAGCAACCCGTTAACGTCGGGTAGACAGAAGCCAATGGGCAGACCCACTTTTGCTGGGCAGCGGAACTTCTCGTTGAGCTTGAAAGGAACATCATCGAGGTAGCTGACAGGTCCTAGATATGAAGGTACAGGAAAATAAACGAGAGGAAGAAGATGACAGCTAAACTCTCACACAGAGAAAACACATACACTTTTTAACTCACCATTGTTGTGGAGATCTGATCCAGACTTCCTGGCAGCCATTTAGAGTGTCTGAAAATCAGAGCGGGAAGATTTTTAAAGATTTTGACCCCCGAGCCATTCGTTACGTGTGTCAGAAACAGATCAAATGACCAAGACACAGACAAAGGACCTGATTTATTAAAACCGAATCGAAAATAGCCGCAAGCAGCGAGCGATTCCCAGGGTCCAAGTAAGGGAAATGATAAAGAGGAAGAGATGTCACAAAGAAGAAGTGATGATGTCACAGAGAAAAAAATACATCACCTTTTCACCACGTCCTCCATAGCACATTTTCAGTCATGTATATACAGTACCGTCTGCTTAATGCCTCTGTAGCTCTAAACCATACACGGGTGTTTTTAAACCCTATAACAATTCACACAACTTCCTTAGAATGTTTCCTTCTGCCTTGTTTGTTGTCGATGTAAAATAAAAATATACACAGACATATTTTACACTGTACATATGTCTGAATTTGAGAAGTCTGAGGTGTGTAAATGTTTATGGACAATGTGTCATTCTTAAATAGATAAATAACATTAAATTGAATATTATATATAAAATGGAATATTAAAAATAGATTGTAATGTAATTGCTGTAATAAAAGGGGACACATACTTGTGTGCGGACTCAACATGTGCTGCATAACCATACAAGCTCTACTTGATTGTGGGGGTTTCCCCGGTGTACTGTTTCCTCCCACAGTCCAAAGACATGTACAGTAGGCTAACTGGCTGTTCCAGATTGCCCCTGGGGGTTAGCGTGGGTGTGAACGGTTGTGTATGATGGGTGTGTTGGCCTTACAATGGACTCGCAAGCTGTTCAGGGTGTCGATAGGCTCTGAGACCCCTAGTAGGATTAAGGAATGGATTTATTATTAGCATTATTATTATTATTATTATTAGTACTAGTAGTAGTAGTAGTAGTAGTAGTAGTATTGTTGCTGTTTTTGATCTTAATGGCTTTCCTGTGGTGGCGGCGGTGCTGGGGATGATCAGAGACTACAAAAAAATCCTGATAGGGATAGATCCCAAAAGGACCGACCACATAAACTGAACGACTTTAAACTGATGACAGCTAAAACATCTTAAAATCTAATCTGAATCATTTGAACCTGTAATGCTTAAGACAGTGTAACTGGTTTAGGTTCTGCGGAGGATGAAAATAAACACTGTTTACATAACGTGTATAATATTTGCTAACTGGGTCTCATCTGTGAAATTCTGTGCTGTGATCATAACTGTCTCTTTGCATGCTTTCTAACAGCTGAAGTATTAACTGGGTGCAAAACCTTTTAAAACACCTTGATGATGAAAACAAACTATTAAAAAAAAAACCCACGTTTGAGGTGGGTCAAGTTTTAGTTTTGAGTTTCAACACACAGATATCAAGTTTCCCAGTTCCCCTGAGAGTTTTTTTTTCCAAGAACAAAAATAATGATAAAACCCAGTGAATCATGATGTCACTGTGTAGCTTGTTTACGTGATAAGCCAAATCATCACAGGCTTGCTAATCAAGCTGGCTCCACTTGTATCTAACTCGATAACTCTATTATTATCTTTAAATTATAATAACAGACATCAACACATCACTGCCAATGCGAATAAATAAAAGTACCACTTCAAAGTGAAAGCCATGTCAAAAACCAAAACTGACAGCAGCTGACTTTCTGCCTTTTGACTCGAAAGCGAAGTCCAAACTCGCTAGCTAGCATCCAGGCCTGAGTTATTTTTTTTAACTACCCACATCGCGACCAATCCGAAAACTTGCCTTCCGATTGGCTACACTTTAGCACCTCCCTCACGAGAATGAACTGCTGACCAATCAGAGCGCGTGATTCCATGTGACGCATATATCGCGGAAGTAATCGGAATACAGGTAGATAAAAACACCTAACAGCAGCCCAGGCCTATATGAAGGATTGCTAACTAACAGTAGCATCTTTACTTCCTCCGCCACCGCCCCGAAACTGTCAGCGTACCATTCCAAGTTTGTTTTCAGTACCTGCTCTGTCTTTAGTCGCCAGTAAATCCGTTTCAGCCTTCTTCAAACATACAGTTTCCAAGCAAACCTCTCCAGTCGCAAATATTACTGACAGCGAAATATATTTCCTGCTTCATCGCGAGACGCCATCTTGAGTTTGTGGACCTCCCCGTCTCTGGTTCCTGTTTGAGGACACGCCCCTTGTGATTTTTCAACCAATCAACGGACGGTAATCTGCATAAATCATAATCCAGTTGTTTGTTGCCTGCAGTCTAAAGGTCTCAATATTGATTCTCAGTTTAATATAATACAAAAAAAGGTGTAGAATTTATTATTTATATTAATTGTAAAAAATACATTGAAAGAGTTATTATACGGATTTATCACTAGGTGGAGCCATTTCATCTTAAAAGTCAGACCAAAAGGGGAAAAAATAATCATGTTAAAAATGTAAATGTAATGAGTAAACAATTCAATGCTTTAAAAAAAATCAGACGTTAAATAAATGTAGTCTAATCACAAGACAATCAATCCCTTTTATTTGTCTCTTTTGTAGCCTACTCAGAAATATCAGGCCAGTTCAATACATACAGTATATGAAGTACATTATATAATTATATAATGATATACATACACAAATAAATAAAGTAAAATGAATAAAATAAATTGAAGTTAAAATCCTCACCCACTTCGGGTAATTTCCTGTGGCATTCATGAAAATATTAGAAAAATAATAATGAACATAATTAATAAGGAACATCAGGTTTCTTTAGAAGTCGAAGAAGTTATTACATGATTTCACCACTAGGTGGAATTACTGGAGCCTAGAAATAAACAAGCAGCATAACACTTCCAGACAAGGGCAATAATAATAATAATAATAATAATAATAATAATAATAGTAGTAGTAGTAGGAGGAGGAGTAGTAGGAGTAGTAGTTGTATATAACAAAGCAGATGTAGTAGTGGAAGCAGATGTAGTAGTGATTGTTTATAGCTGCTATAAAGTAAGTTATAACAGGAACTAACCTGTTTTATGAATGTCCCACGACAATCTTTGTTCAATTAAAAATAGTAATCATTGGCAAGTTGCTGTGGTGTAAGAGTAATAAAACCCATTGATGTTTGACACTTTGAAAACAGATGTGCATGGGAAAATAATCCTCTTCTGGGTGGTAGCTATAACTTCACTTCACATCAGGTCACATCACACCACCAGGCTGTTTATAATATTCCTACAACTACACGGCCAGCAAAACCAGCAAAACCAGAACATTTCCCTAACGCTACCACTTTTCAGAACAGTTTCATAATGTTCTCATTTGGTTAACAAACTTATTCATGTTCCCAAAAGCTTCCAGAATCTTTAAGACAATTTTTATTTTGGATTATATGACAAAGAATGTTTGCAAAAGATTGCCAATAAGAAGATTATTATTATTGAAACTAAAAACTAACATTGCTGGGATAATCCTGTAACATTCTAGTAAGGTAGGAAGGCACTTTAATATCTTTTCTGTTTAGATCTTCCAGATTTCTTTCTTTGAAGGTTAGATCTTCATTTTATAGCTTAAATAATCCAAAATGAGATCTTTTACCTTTAGATTTATTATATTAGCTTTAGATCTTTGAGGCTTTGGTATTTTTTATGGCTTTGATCTTTCAGGTTTAGATATTTTACACTTTGATCTTTAAGGCTGAGCTCTTCAATTTTTTTAGGCTTAGAGTTTTTAGAGTTCAATGTTTTAGGTTTACCACGTCTGCCTCACAGCAAGAAGGTCCTGGGTTCGAGTCTCAGGCTTGAGTGTTTCTGTGTGGAGCTTGTATGTTCTCCCCCAGGCTTGCATGGGTTTTCCCCTGAGTACTCTAGTTTCCTCCTGCAGTCCAAAGACATGCACATGATTCTAACTGGCTGCTCCAAATTGTCCTGAGGTGTGAGTGTGAATGGTTGTGTGTATGTGTGCTGCCATGCGATGGTCTGGCGAGCTATTCAGGGTGTACCTCGCCTTTGCCAAGTGTTGACTGAGATATGCTCCAGCCTCTCCGCAACTGTAACAGGATTAAGTGCTTTGGCAAATAAGTGAGTGGGCTTAGATATTTCAGGCTTTGATCTTCCAAGTTTATATCTTTTAGCCTTTGGTCTTTTAAGCTTCGTTCTTCTCTTCTTATGGGTTTATACCTTGATTTTTTTTACGCTGAGATTTAAACCTGTCATCTTTTGATCTTTAAGGTTTAGATCTTGCCCAAAAATATTCTCAGGACGTTCTGAGAACTTATTATTGTTAGTATGGAATCATTTCCAGATATAGTTCTTGTACAGTGTTTTTTTTCTTTTTTTCTTTGATGAATTGAAAAGTGGTCTTTTAGTCATTTAAAAAAAAAAAAAAAAAAAAAAAAAGTCATATCAGCTTCCAAATCCATCAATGGACATCATTCTCCATATTGATCATTGACTATTGACTTGTTGCTGTGTTTACGTCATGACGCACACACGCCACGTGGGGTTGCGTCACGCGTACACTGCTAACCGGAAGCGTCGACAGGGTTGTTTAGGAAAGGCGAAAGCGATGTTTTAAACGTGGGGTGCTTTACTGCAGCCGCTTTGAGGTCGTCATTGCGGTTCACGGCACGCCTGAGTAACCCAGGAACCCTCCGATAAAACATGGATGAATGTTTTTAGTCGGTTGTCCCCCCTGACTGGCTCTGTCTTTAGCGCGAGCGGAGTGAGGGTCGCTACCTAAGCTAAGCTAAGCTAATGTAAACAAGCTGTGAGTGGGTCAGTCAGTGATATCGGAGAAAGGAAGGCGATTCGGAGAAGTGCTCTGGGTGACAGTGGATGGTGTGATTTATTCGATGTGTTTGGTATTAAAAGCTGGAGTTGGCATTGATGTTTAGTAGAGATAGAAGCGGTTAGGTGTAATATTGCTGAAAGGACACCTCCCTCCCTCCGGCTCGTGTTTGCTAGCTGATTGTGTTGTTTGTTTTTTTAAGGACGACTGCGGACTTGTACTAACTAGCTGGCCGTGTTATATTATTTGTCGTCTTTCTGATGAAAAATATTCCAAATATAAAGCATTGCACGTTGTGACGTCACACAATGAACTAAATAACATAAGATTCGGAGCCGTTGAGCTGCAGGATCTTCTTGAGATCTGGGTGTCAAGTTAAAAGGTACAGACAGAACCGTTGGCTATTAAACCTTATTGCATTTATTTTTTGTCGTCATTATTTTTGCACTCAAGTTGTTGCTTTTATCTGAAAATAGTATGAAATGCCAGCAGCTCCACCGTCCATCCTGCTCTCCTTGGGCCTCAGCATGCACTGCATTACATTTTATCCAATCGTCCAATCATTAATAATGAAAATAAATAAATGCTCGACCATTTTCCCTTCCAGCTATTAAAGTTTGGAGAAATTTGGAGAAACACACCTGCTTGTCATGGCCCATCAGCAGATGCCCAGCTCCCAGAAGGCCTTAATGCTGGAGCTCAAGTCTCTGCAGGAGGAACCTGTTGAGGGATTTCGCATAACGCTGGTGGCAGAATCGGACCTGTATAACTGGGAGGTGGCCATATTCGGACCCCCCAACACGCTTTACGAAGGAGGATACTTTAAGGTACACTATATGCACGATCAGATGCAAAATAAGTGTATAAAACAGTGGTGGCTCAGTGGGTAAGTCTCTGGGTTACTGATCTGATGGTTGGGGATTCAAGTCTCAATACCACAAAGTTGCCACTGTTGGGCCCTTGAGCAAGTCCCCTAACCCTCAGCTGCTTGGTTGTGGAAGTCGCTCTGGATAAGGGTGTCTGCTAAGTACCATAAATGTAAAATATTATTCTGAGGTTCTTTCAAATCAACATTTTGAATTGAAACTTTTTTGAATCCCATTATTCACTCATTTACTGACCTGCTTAATCCTACAAGGGTCGTAGGGAGGGTGGAGCCTATATCAGCCGACTCGGGGCGAAGGTGGAGTACACCCTTAACAGCTCGCCAGTCCATTGCAGGCCCAACCATTTACACTCACACATAGGGGCAATTTGGAACAGCCAGTTAGCCTAATGTGCATGTCTTTGGACTGTGGGAGGAAACCGGAGTACCTGGAGGAAACCCATGCCAAGCACAGGGAGAACATGCGAACTCCACACAGAAATGCCCGGGACTCAAACCCAGGACCTTCTTGATGTGAGGCGGGTGTGCTAACTGCTACGCCACCGGAGTGTTTCATTTTATTGCTCTCATACCATACCAGTTTATTTAAAACTGGCAATCTGTACCACAATTAATGTTTTGGAACAAGTTTAATCCTAATAATCACTTGTATTATAGTAGCTATTAGCAGCCATTCTTACCCCAGGCTGTTTTTTTGTGAACCAAGAAATTAAAGAGTCTCACGAGTCTCATATGGTGCAAAAAAGTTCCTGACTGACACTTTGTGATTGCACAGAATTTGGTCCAATGCCTTAAAATGACATATCAATCGCATTCATATATAACATACACAGTGATCTGTAGCTTGCTGTGTGATATCATTTTCAGCAAGCAATGCTGGAGGAAAGCAACTTCATAGCATGTGGCTTCATGTAGCAGGATCGGGAACAGAGAGCTACATTTCATACAAATGAGCCACCATTTTGAATTTCGCATAACCAAATTAAGGTTAAGGTCAGAGAGTGGTCAGCGTTAAACCGACGCACGTATTTACTTTGCTTATTTTGTTTAGCGTACTGTAGGCTACATAGTAGTGTGTGTTGTTATTATGGAGGTTTCATGCTAGCTAAAAAACTAGGTTGTGTTTTTTCCTTTCTTAACGAATTCTGGAAATTGTTTACCAATTTTTTTCGACCCTTTCCTGATCACATCTGTGTCCCGCTAGTAGCTAGCGGTAGCCTTTAATTGTGGCATGTCTGCAACACAGTGATGAAATTGAAATGCAGTGCAACTGGAAAATTCTGTTCACCTCCCACCTGTCAGTATTTCATCTGTAAAAAAAAAAAAACCCAAAAAACTGAAGGGTGAGGAATAATTTTATGTGAATGAACTCCGTGATGTGTTAGTGGAGTAGTCCTGGGACTGGTGTGAGGTAACGGTGCCAGTGGACCCATGCAGCTGGAGCTTTATCAGTGCCAGATGTTATATTAACACAAGGGGTGCACGAACATCACATGGGTGGTGGCTTAGTGGTCAAGGCGATGGGTTACTGACCCGAATGTCAGCGGTTCAATCACCACTGTTGGGCCCTTGAGCAAGGCCCTTAACCTTCAATTGCTCAGTTAAAAAAAAAAAAAATCATTGTAAGTCTCTCTGGATAAGAGCGTCTCCCAAATGCTGTAAATGTAAATGTAACACCTCTCTCCCAACTATATCAGTGTGCCGAGGCTGACGTTGCTGTTGTAGAAGAAAGTCGCTCAGCGAGTATACGGTTCTCATTACTGCTCACCTGGGCCACATCTGTCATGGTGCACACGCCTGTACCGACTTTCAATTCTGTTCTGTCATGTCTGTGATCTGTCGGTCCATTTCTCCTCCCTCTCTCCTACTGATCATTCTGTTCTTCCTCTGTCCCAGGTGATGTGATCCTTATTCAGATATTTATAGCTGTGTCAGATAAACGGCGTCTCAGCGGGAGAGCTGAAATAGGGGACCGTTAGCCTTTCTCGTGTTTCCCCTGTCAGTCCAAAAAAAAGTGAATATTTTATTTTATCTGATACCACAGCGCTGCTGAATGTTTGATTTTGATTGGTCATGATGCTATTCACGACGCCTAACAGCCAGTCGGCATCGCGACGCCTAACAGCCAGTCGGCATCGCGACGCCTAACAGCCAGTCGGCATCGCGACTCATAACAGGCAATCGGCACACAACGCATAACAGCCAATCGACATCGCGACACCTAACAGCCAGTCTGCACCACGACGCATAACAGCCAATCGACATCGCGACAACTAACAGCCAAACGACATCGCGACACCTGACAGCCAGTGTGCACCGCGATGCATAGCAAGTAATCAGCATCATAGCACATAACATCCAGTCAGCATTGACGACGCCGAACATTGTGACGCATAGTGTTGATTTATGTGCACAAGACCGTTGGATGGGGAGGGGAGATAGGGGTTTCATTTTGTGTTGTTGCTTTGGCAATGTATATTCATGGATTTGGTGGGTGGAGCTTCTGAAGGTGCAGTGAAGGAAGATGTATATTCAAGCAGCAACCAAAGAACCCCATACACCCCACCCCACCCCCAGACTTAATTTAACCTATGAATTGTTAAAATGTGTTATGTATGGGATGGTGTGTAGTAAGATGAGTATTACAGCGAAATAAACCCCGACAGAGAGATGGTGATCTTTGGAGTCGATTCAAGCTCCTTATGCATGGTAACATCAGTAGCTCCTGTACATCTGTAGGCTGTAGTAAGCACTGCAGAATAATCATGTCGTGGTCTTTAGTGATTTATGGTTCACTGTATGCCTGTATAAAGCACTCGCTAATAATTCAAACACGTTTTATTATTTAATCTTTTTTTGATTTGATTTAAAAGAGAACTGTGAGGCGTCTAGCCTCTAAAAGAACACTTGTCTGTTTCCAAGCTTCGCAACAGCGTCCTCATTTGATACCCGTATCTCAGCTGTCGTTGTTGTGTCGTAATGCTGTGAAAGCTCTTCACGCTGTGCGAGTGCAGGAATGGAAGCAAGGTTAGGTGACGTAAGCACAGCCGAATGCACAGACAGGGATGCTGATACTGGTATCTCTGCAGAAACAGACTCGTGCTCCTCCCAAAGCAAATTAAATACGCTGTGTGTGTGTGTGTGTGTGTGTGTCGGGGGTCCATTTTTAAAGCAAAAAACATTATTCAAATAAGTTTAATTTGGACAATATCAACCCAGAGAAGAACGGCATATTTCAAGAATTAAGCCATTTTTGGAGTACAAAAAATATCCTTATGTCCTTATCCAGAGCGGCTTGTGTGATACTGAGCATTTGAGGGTTAAGGGCCTTGCTCAAGGGCCCAACAGTGGCAGCGTAAAACTCCCCCTATACCCCCCACCCCTGCCCCACCCCACCCCTTCAGATCGGTAAGCTAGAGCCTTAACCACTAAGCCACTACTGCCCCTTTGGCTCCCACCACTACCGGGTTCCAGCAAAGTGCAGCATTTATGGAGCCATTCAAATTTTTTTTTTTTTAAATAAATTTTATATGGTATATTTCGGGAACTCTGGAATAAAATATTTTGAGCTCTGTGTTAATTAGGAAGTTTCAAAGTCAATCATGATTTTCATTTTACACGTGCTAGGATGAGTTTGTGTGTGAGTGACCTTGATGTATGTTTCAAGGTCACAGAGGCAAAACTGTATATTAGGTTTCTGCACATTTACTTGCCGTGCGCTGAAGCTGGGGCTTTCACACTTGCTATCTAAACTTGCTTCTATATTGGCATATTGTGAAATGGTCCTTTCGGCAGGAGCACCTGGACCCCTGTGGTCTTTTTTTTTTTTTTTAACTTCAATTTTTAGTTATTATTCAAAAAAAGAATAATCCTGCTGCTTCTTTCTTTTCTTTAGGCCCATATAAAGTTCCCCATCGACTACCCATACTCACCACCAACCTTCCGCTTCTTAACCAAGATGTGGCACCCGAACATATACGAGGTAATCAACAATACAATTTATTGTACGTATTTGTTTTAATTTGGATTTGAACGGTGCTGTGTATATATGACAATAATAACTCTGTGCGTGTGTGTGCGCCAAGAACGGTGACGTGTGTATTTCCATCCTGCATCCTCCCGTGGATGACCCTCAGAGTGGAGAGTTACCCTCAGAAAGGTGGAACCCTACACAGAACGTCAGGTAGAACTGTTCTCCATCTCCATTTTAAAAACACTTTATTAAAAAACCTATCAAACCACTTTACTGTTATATTGTTCTCTTTCTTTAGAACTATCTTGCTGAGCGTGATCTCGCTGTTGAACGAGCCCAACACCTTTTCCCCTGCTAACGTGGACGCTTCGGTCATGTTCCGCAAATGGAGGGACAGCAAGGGAAAGGACAAGGAGTACGCCGAGATCATCCGGTACACGCCTTTCTCTTTGTTATTAAAATACACACGTAGCAGACCCAACCCCGAGCCTGGCTAGATTTATAATCAGCGTCTTATCTGTGTAGGAAGCAGGTGCTGTCTACGAAGGTGGACGCAGAGCGGGACGGTGTCAAGGTGCCCACTACGCTAGCCGAATATTGCATCCAGACCAAAGTGCCTTCCCACGACAGCAGCTCCGACTTGCTCTACGACGACCTGTACGACGACAACATTGAGGAAGACGACGACGAGGACGACGAAGTGGAGGTCGGCGGGCCGGCCGGGGACATGAGCGCAGACTGCTACGGCGACGAGGACGACTCCGGGAACGAGGAGTCTTGATGCAATGACGTTGAACCCCTCCCCTTTTTTTCCCCACCGTACTCCGCTCTGTGTCTGTTTTGCTGCTGATCTTTTTTACGGATTGTCCGAAAAAAATTAAGAAATAAATAAATTCTCCCTCCTGCATACTTACTGCGTGAGGCGTGACCCTGCACGGGGTCTTTGGAGCCCAAGTAATGAGCCCTGGGAGAGTCATGCAAGAATAGCGCTCGTGGAATGATTACTGGTGGGAAAATTAAGGACTAGCTCAGTGATATCAATTCTATTTTTTGATAATGATGTTGATCAGTTTGGTGTCTGTTGTTGTTTTTTTTTTCAGTTGTTATGTTGTTCATGTGTATAATGTACTGAAAGTAGTGGCTCACAGGCTTGGGATTGTGGTTTAGGACATCCTGACCCATATAAGGAGAATATTGTGGCATTGTTTTATCTCTTTAGCCAAACAGGAAGCGACGAGTGACCGTGCAAGGTAAATGATTGCCAGCGAAATGAGCGACGAGAGGCGAAAAGTGGGCGGGTGAACGATTTTTGCAATAACCAATCAGAGCTTAAAGATACCGTTGATTGACAGATGCAACTAGACACCGACTTCCCCAAAACTTAGTCCTATTTGCTTCCATAGACTGACCGAGTAAAGGGTGGCACGGTGGCGTAGTGGTTAGCAAACCCGGCCTCACAGCAAGAAGGTCCTGGGTTCGAGTTCCGGCTTGGTTTGGGCTTTGTGTATGGAGTTTGTGCACGTTCTCCTTGTGCTTGCATGGGTTTCCTCCAGCAGTCCAAAGATATGGACATTAGGCTTATTGGCCTATTCCACTAAGTGTGCGAATGGCTGTATGTCTTTTGGCTCTGCGATGGTCTGGTGAGCTGTTCAGTGTCGGCTGGGATAGGCTCCAGTCTCCCCACGACTCCTTGTGGGATTAAGAGGTTCAGTGAGATGAGCGAGACTGTGTAAAAGAGGTGATTTTGTGCAGTTCAGAGGCAAAGCAATTCACGTGTCACTTGTTGCTTCCTGTGTGGATGTGGCTTTAGGCATCACGTCCCAAAAATGTTCTAATTTCGTAAGGGGTTTCCTCCATGAGTCCAAAGACATGCACATTGTCAACCGGCTACACTAAATTGCCCCTAAGTGCAAACGTGAGTGTGGATGATTGTCTTTGGGTGTGTTAACCCTATGATAGACTGGTGACCTTTTTAGGGTGTAGCCCCGCCTCTCACCTGAAGTCAGCTGGGGTTGGCTCCAGCATCCACCACAACCCTGACGGATAAGCGGAATGGATAGATGGATGATGATGATGATCCGGGGTTTTTTTTGTTTGTTTGTTTGTTTTTTAGCCAAATGATTAGTCAAGGTGATGCCTCTTAACAATTTTATTTCACTACATAAAGACGTGCATGTGCGTTCATGAATAATGCAAAAAATGATTGAAGACCTCAGACACCAAACAGTCCTGGCTGATCAACCACATTTTAGGCTCAAAATGATTTAATCATTAAATAATTTTGAATGAATCAGTTTTCAAATTGAATCATTTAAATTAATCATTTTCCGAATTAAATAATTTTAATGAATCATTTGCCAAATCGAAACATTTTAATGAATCATTTTCCAAATTGAATAATTTTGATAAATTATTTCTTTTAAAATAAGTCCTATAACAGTACTAGCAGACCCGTTCCGCTTTCCCAGCGTCCATCTTCCTCCATCTGCCTCGAAACCTCAGGGCTTTTGGATCCTTACGCCTCCCAGTCCGCTAAAGTGTTTTGCCATATCTACCCAAATTCCCTCACGATCTCTGACGATCTCTTTTTTTTCTCCACCCTTTGTTTTACGTTCCTGATCTGTCCTGCCGAAGTAGCGACGCTAATTTGTTCTCCGTTTCAGTGAAGCATCCATGTACGATGATCGAATCCTCTGCTCTCATATAGTTTTCCCAGGTAACTATTTGAGATAAAAGGAGGTAGTGGTTAAAAAAAAAAAAAGGCATGTGAGTCATAGCCTTCGTCCCCACCCCGCCTTACCCCACCCCACCTGAGTCTTTTGAGCCATTGAATTTTAGAGTCAAAGGTGAAGTTGCTTTCAGGTGCTACTGCAGTATCAGTTCAAACCCATCGCAGCATCAGCATGGACACCGGTATCTCACCCAGAGATGGATCGCATAGTCGCTGGACGGAAACTCGATGCCAGACTTTTAATTATGAATACGGTCCTTTATGATTGTTGCTGGTGATTTAAACTGTGCATAAATTCCAAGTATATGCATTTAGTTGCACCGAACCATGGCTATGGATTTATTTTTCTCTTGCTTTTAATTTTATAAAAATAAAGCTGACATTGTTCCAGTAGTTTGACCTTGAACTTGATTTTACCAGCTGTTCAGGCCTGAGCTTGGAGAGCGTACAGCCTGCCAAGGACACTTGTCTCATCATGATGAGCCTGACCTCAAAAAAAAAAAAAAAAAAAGTTTAATTTTTTAAATTTGTTAGCTTTTTTTGCCCCATGAGCATGAGTGTTTGTTTTAATGTGTTATTTTATATAAAGTGTCTTTATGAATTTAGGCACAACCCGTGCCCTCACCGAAAGGCTGGGACGTGGAATCTCATGCACATGGTGTCCCAGGAACAAATTAGTGATGGACGCTGATAGTGTTCCTGGTCATTCATAGAAACTCTACAGAGGAGACGTGTGAAGAGGACATTGACACTCTGAAAATGAGCCGGAGTGAACGGACGACCTTTCGGGCTCTATTGTTCTTGGAATAAAGTGATGTGAGAAACGCTTGCATTCACAGCGGGATGACTGGAGACACTGCGTACAGAATAAACTGCTATTTTAAACAATGTGATTGAAATCCAGAGGAATCACGGAAATGACTGACTCAAACACCCCATCAAAAAAAAAAACCTGATTTTGATCAGCCATGGATTGTCTACTATTATTTGTGTGTCATGGATGTGTTTTGGAAATGTTCACCACTGTTAAGGATGTCTCGTTACATGATACGGACCTGAATTCGCAATCCTTTACCACGCCTTATTAAGGATGCTGAATGATTTCATCATGGTTTGCTTTTAATTCCTTTTGTTTCTCTTATTGTAGTGTTGTACCAAACCGAACCACATTAAACAATTATTCACTTAAGGGGGAAAAAAATGACGTTATTTATTCGTATTTAACTACAAGTGTGCGCTGCAGTATTAAAAATGGTAGGTGTAAGAAATAAACCAAAGCCAGGGGGCGCTCTTTTATGAAAACGATCCACTAACTGAACTCAGAGTGGATTATTTTCCTGTAACAGCTCGTCCTGAAGCGTGCTATTGTTCTCGGACCACATCAGTCAGTGTTAGTATCTTTTGCATGAATTTAGGAGGCGGAGCTTTTGAAGAAAGGTGTGTGTTTGGCTGTTAAGCACAAACATCGATGCCTGCACCTTTAAATCTTGAAGGCATGGGTGATGTGTACATTATTATTAGATCCCCCCTCCTAGTTACATTTACGGCATTTAGCAGACACCCTTATCCAGAGTGACTTACATGTATCATTTTTTAAAAATACAACAGCAATTGAGCGTTAAGGGCCTTGCTCAAGGGTCCAACAGTGGCATCTTGGTGGCACTGGCCCTTGAACCCATAACCTACCACATATAACCACCACCAACCAAAGAGGGGAGTAAGAAATCACATGCCCTCAATGTGACACATGATGCTGCCACCCACATCTTTACGAACTGCTGCACATGTGCATTCGAGGGCGGCCTTGTTATCTGTCCCTTTGTACGCATGAGCTCACAGACTCCCATGATTGGTTGATGTTCACTGAAAAAGTGGCAGGGAGGTGAGTGTATGGTGGTCAACATTTCATTTCATTTCATTTAAGCATTTGCAGACGTCCTCATCCAGAGAGACTTACAGTTTTATCTCATTTATACAACTGGGCAGTTAAGGGCCTTACTCAGGGGTCCAGCAGTGCCTGCTTGGTGGTACTGGGGTTTGAACCCCTGATCTTATGATCATTAACCCAGAGACCTTTCCACTGAACTACCAGTGCCCCATACCTTCACAGATGAAGTGCCCCTGAGCAAGGTACCTAACCCCCAACTACTCTCTGGGTGCCGCAATGTGGCTGCCTACTGCTCCTGTGTGTTTGAGTTACTATATTGATGAAAATTGCAAGAAAAAAAGTCCCACCGCCAATAAATAAATAAATAAATAAATGCAGCGTGAACTGTCGAGAGACCCCCTGAAAATTATATATCAAAAGATGACTGCACATCTGGCAACTCCTTCCAAAAAATGCTAAATAAATATCTTGTCATGTGACCGTATCAACAATTACACACAAAATCTCAGAGAAGCAGAATGACTTGTATTTGATTTCTGCAGTATTTGGACCTTTAAGATATATTAAATAGCATTAAGATATTCTTAGGTGTGAGGTATTAGCACAATAAACGATTTACAGTTCATTAAAACCTGACTTGACTACGACATTATTCATTAGATACAGTTTCTGAGGCGATATTTCATCTCATCAGTGCAGCGACATGGAGTCAGCGCTCACTGTTTCTTTTCTGCCTTCTCTAAAAAGTCCTGCACGTTTTTAAGCGTGTCTTGTAGGTCCGTATACTTCGCAAGCCTGCACGCCTCGTCCAACTTAACCCAGCGGTAGTCTTGGTGCTCGTCCGACAATTTGACCTTTATCCCCGGGTCGCGGAGCTCAGCCAGCCAATAGAGGACCTCCTTTTCCTTACCCTGCACTTGATAATGCAACCTCTGCAGAAATCCATCAACCACACGCAAATGCTCTTTACCCAAACCTGCCTCCTCCTGTGTCTCTCGCCATGCTGTGGTCAGGTCGTCTTCTCCAGGATCAACATGCCCTAAAGGACAGGGAGAACAGAAAGGACCTGGAATGAAGCAGAAATCTAGCAATATGATGATCGGAGGTAGTAGACAGCATGATGGACAACCTTTGGGCGGAGTCCAGTGATGTTCTCCATAAGAGGTTTGGAGGAGAAGGTACTCGATGTTGTCGGAGGAAGGACGTCGGACCAGGCGGCGGAATATTATGAAGCCGCAAGCTCGGAGTGCCATGATCTGAGGAAATGAGTTCCAAATGGGTCACAAAGAACTTAGCTGAATGTACATAACATCCGTCCAAAGTAATACCCCTAAAGAAAAGTACCAATCCCTGAAAGAAGAGGAACTATGGCAGGTAAGTAGACACCAGATTACTCGGATGTCGGTGGTCGGAGTATTATCTCAATTCGTATTTTATTGATCACCACCAACAAAAAAGCCTCCAAAAGGCTACAAAGTATTCTATCTTTCTTTCTATCTTTCACATATAACACATTAAATGGCAATCGTTTCCCTAATGTTAGTTTTAGCCTGCACTGTAGTATGTGAAATGGGTTTTGTTTTACTGTAGACCTTTTAAGTCTATTTGTAAGCCATAAATACAAAAAACATGTCCTGAAAGAACTGAAGGCTATATATAGTATACATGGGGTTGCCTGCCCTGTCTGTAAATAGACAGGGATCATTATAAGCCCTTCTTCAGTGAATACACTCACCTGGATACTGAGGACTCTTCCCTGGGATCTGCTGCTTTAATCATAAATCACTACCCAGTGCTCATCTCACAGGTCCAAGTTTCAGCACCTATTGATTTATTATATTGTTGTACTATATTATTAACATTCCATCACTTTTCCAAAAACCCCTCTCGGTGACATCACCACTTCAAAAGGTGTCATTCTTACATATCTCAACCCTTCGCTGTGACATCACTCCAATTTACCCACTCTATACCCATTTCACTCAATGCCTCAGGAAGGTCCTGGGTTTGACTCCCGGGCTCTGGCATTTCTATGTGGGGTCTGCATGTTCTCCCTGTGCTTGTGTGGGTTTTATCCGGGTAATCCGGTTTCCTCTGACAGACTAAAGATATGCCTATGCTAATAGGTTCGTTCATCGATCATTTTCTGAACCGCTTAATCCTAATTAGGGTCGCGGGGAGGCTGGCGCCCATCTCAGCCGACTCTGGGCGAGGG
>JBCNYH010000026.1:25134478-25147584 GCA_039654325.1 Tandanus tandanus
ATATATATATTTTTTTTTTTTTCCAGAGGAGAGTGCAGGCCTTCAGAGACTCACTCAAATCAATTTTTTTACCCTTCTCTCTCTCTCTCCCTTTTTTTTATAACCTCATAAAAACCAGTGCAAACATCTTAGCCAGATAAAACCCCTGTTGGGCATCAGTTTAGAAACACTACAGAATTCTTCCAGATGTTTTTATGATCTTAATATTTGCACTTGCATAGCATAACATTAACTATATACAAGTTTCCGATTCCTAAAAAGTTCTATTCATAATTTTTAATTTGGTAATTCAGGACAAGCTGTGCATTTAAACTAATTACAGCTTTATTCAGTGTTGTGGATCATCCGTGAGGTTATTGCTTATGTTGTAACAACTATAAACAGTTTTTACCTCACTAACCTCCATGGTCTGTGGATCATCCCAAAATAAAAGACAAATAATTTTACAAATAAAAACCATCTGCTCTGCCCTGAAGGCTTTTACTGTCTGTTTCAAAAGCTCTGACATTAGAGACTCCTTCCATAAATATTGAATAAATCTCTCTTTACAGAAAGTTTCACCATATCAATGATTAGATATTCAATAACAACATGTGTTAAAAATATATTTATTATTACGGGCGGCACGGTGGTGTATTGGTTAGCACGTCTGCCTCACAGCAAGAAGGTCCTGGATTTGAGTCCTGGGCTCGGTGAGGGTATCTTTTGTGTGGAGTTCACATGTTCTCGCCGCATGGGTTTCCTCTGGGTATTCCTGTTTTCTCCCACAGTCTATAAACATGTTCATTAGGATGAAGAATGAGTCCAGTAATACTAATGAAGAAGTAAGGAAAATATAATACTGTACTATAAGAATACAGTGTGTTTATGATGCTTGACTGTTATATGGGTACACCTGCAAACCTGATGTCAGTAAATATTTCGGACAGCCATTCGGGTGGTCAGTTATTTATTTTTGCTGCGCTGATTGTTGATGGAGCTCAGAGTCGGATTTCAGGATGGACTCTGTCCAAAGATCCTGGCAGGGTTGTATACATTTACATAAAGGCATCGGTTTGTATTACGTGATGTGTAGAGATCAGAACATTTTGAAAGTATATACATTCATTTGACAAATCGTTTAATCCTATTAGGGTTGCGGGGAGGATAGAACCTATCTCAGGCAACTCTGGACAAAGGTGAAGGTTCACCCTGGACAGATCACCAGTCCATCACAGGGCCAACACACAGACAGCCATTCATACTCACACTCACACCTAGTGGCAATTTGGAATAAACAATTGACCTGATGTGCATGTTTGTGAACTATGGAAGGAAAGCGGAGTACCCGGATGAAACCCATGCAATTACGGAGACTGTAACTCCACACAGAAATGCCATTGCCGAGCCCAGGACTTGAACCCAGGCCCTTCTTGCTCTGAGGTGGACGTGCTAACCAATACGCCACCATGCCATCTAAAACTATATACAGTATAAATCAATGTGACTATTAATACATCCCTGTCTTTAACAGATGCAGGTGGATCTTTGTTAAATGGAGATATCGAGGTGAGATTTCTTTAACAGCGGTCACCTTTAAATGCCAAACTCTGATCAGGTAGGAAGTGTTGTTGTTGTTTATTAGATTCATTTTTTTCTTACGCAGGAAATTGACAAGAAGCTTTGCATTGTGTGTCCAAAGCACAAGTACAAGATCAGCCTGGCGGAAGGCGAGGGGATTTACAACGCCTCGAATCCAAAAGACAAAAATCAGCCGCCTTGCTGGATGTCCAAAGGCATAAAGCAGCGAGTACACAAGGTGACTGAGGAGGACGGGAGCGTCTATGTGACGATATCTAAATCCCCAGGATGGGTCGAATCAGACTATTATCAGAGTGAGAAGGGCAGAGCAGAGCTGAAGAAGATGAAGGAGTCTGAAACTGATAAATCAGCGAGCAGCTAACTGCCTGGCAATTAATGCATGAAGACACAGTGTGGGATAAAACAAACCAGATACTGACTGCTAGCTATTTTACTGCTATTTCTTAATATTAAAGATTGTCAGCGATAAAACACGACAGGGTGCGCTGTCATTGAAAAGTAATCCCTGACAGGACAGTGTGATGCAGAGGGGCATTAATGTATCACCCTGGAGTTCATTATTAAAGGTTTTTTTCCTCTTATAGCTCAATTCGCCATAAATCTTATTTATTCATGAATTATGTATTTATAAGTTTTGTTGTTTGTTTTTAAAAACCTGTCTCATTTAAAGTCGTGAAACATCTGTGTAATAAACAATCATTCCCTAATGAGCCTTTCTTTCTTCTTTCGCTCATCACACTGTATCAAGTAACCACAAAGAGGACTAGGTAAGTTACGTCTGATTATCACTGAGTGCTGACTTAATCTTATTAATGTTGCGGGGAGGCTGGAGCCTATCTCAGCCAACACTGGGCGAAGGCACCCTGAACAGCTCGCCAGACCATCGCAGGGCCAACACACACATACACAACCATTCACACTCGTATCCACACCTAGGGGCAGTTTGGAACAGCCAATTAATCTAATGTGCATGTTTTCTGGACTACGGAAGGAAACCGGAGTACCCAGAGGAAACACGTGCAAACATGGGAAGAGCAGGCAAACTCCACTCTGAAACGCCTGGAACCCAGGACCTTCTTGCTGTGAGGCAGACATGCTAACCATTACACCACTGTGCCACCCTTTCCCAAAGAATTTTTAATCATCTGATGCATCATGGGAACAAAACACGGGAACGGTGCAATCTGGTTGGTTTGCTATCCAGGGTATAACAGACATTATGCAGAGTGGATAATGCTTGAGTTAAAACGACGACAGACACTCATGGTTTGTCACGGTTACTTGGAGCAGGAAGCGTCACTGTCACGTTTGAAAAATGGAAAAATTAACTGTAAAATTCTTATAGTTTAGTTTGTTTTTCTTGTGTTTCCATGCAGTATATACTAAAGCTGTAAAACTGTCAGTTGCACATTACTTATGATCGGCTTGCAGAGGCACACAGAGCTCTGTCATGGTTAAAAAATAAATAAACAAATAAACAAACAAACAAACAAATAAATAAAAGGCTTTATTTTTTGGTTATTTTCCTTCTGTGTTTCTGTGTAGTATACACCAAAACTATTATTTGCCTCAGGCTGGGTGGATGTTGCTGAATTGAATAGTTCCTGCGACATTATCGGTCTATTCAGCGATATCCACCTCACCGTAAATGAATAATTGTTCATTAGCTATGAGAGGTTAATATGAAGCTGCCAGCAAAATCATGCACCTCATTAAGTGCTAATCTTTTTGATGGTGTGTGATATCACTCTGGTAATCTCTTCTTACATAACTGTTTAAGTTGTGACATCAAAACGTGTTCTAGCTTAAATCATTTTCTAAACTTTGAGTGAAATATTGCCATGGTTTTAGGTGTTCAGTGTAGCAGTGCACGGCGGATTAGCAGAAGGAGCGATTCAAGGACACACTTCCATTTTATTGCGTTTGATTGCTGTTCTGTCCAGACTGAGTGACTCCATGACTGAGATCTTTTAGTATCAAATATTAATCCTTCACCTTCACAAAGTTAATCTCTCTTGCACTGTAGCATTCCTTAAAGCTACAAAATGCTCTTGGGTCCATATTATAAAGATGGAACACAATACATGATGAAATACTAGAACTTGACCGAAATAGGTAAACAGAATCATTTATTAGATTCGCGGATGGGAATTCATTCATTCATTCATTCATTCATTCATTCATTCATTTTCTAAGCCGCTTTATCCTAATTAGGGTCGTGGGGAGGCTGGCGCCCCTCTCAGCTGACTGTGGGAGAGGGCGGGGTACACCCTGAACAGCTCGCTAGGCCATCGCAGGGTGCTGAAAGGAATTAATTTCCGTAAAGATAAACAGTGCACTAATACAGTACATACTCATCAGTACGTATGCTAATTATCCAATTCACCAATCAGATCTGTATGACGATGCATACAGATTCAGATCCAGTACATGTCAAACATGAGAATGGGGAAAAATTGCATCTCAGTGACTTGACTCTGATGTAGTCCAGTGTTGGTGTCATACTGGCTGGTTCAAGTAGAAAAACGCTCCAAAAGATCTGACTGGAGGAAGGCATGGTGGCTCAGTGGTTAGCATTGCCGCCTCACAGCAAGAATGTTCTGGGTTTGCGTCCCGGGCTCGATGAAAGTGTTTCTCTGTGGAGTTTGTTTGTTCTCCCTGTGCGTGTGTGGGTTTCCTCTGGGTACACTCGTTTCCTCCCCCAGTCCAAAGACATCCAAATTAGGCTAATTAGTACTAAATTACCCCTAGATGTTAATGCGAGTGTGACTGGTTGGGTGTGTTGTCCCTGTAATGGTCTGGCGACCATTACATGGAGTACCATGCCTTCTCTCCATGTTGGCCGAGATAGACACCAACCTCCCTGCGGCCCTAGTAGGATTAATCGGATTGGGAAATGAGTGAGAGTGATATTGATTCAGATTTTGGTTCTTGGCTGACCGTAGGGTGGAACAGGAGTGTATCAGTGCTTTCTCTCTATCCTCGTCATCCATCAGAAATGTTAGTGTGTATTATTAGGTCAAAGCCCATATTATCAGTTTCATTTTCTGGATGTGCTGCATTTCCTATCCTGCAACCCAGCAGGGAATAATTCCATGCACAGTTTGGGTGATAATGGCCTTTTTCTTCCTGTGGAGTGGGAGAGTTTAGTGGGTCGAGGAATTCTGTCAGAAGGATGCGAATGTGCTTTCATGCAGAAATAAAGCCAGTCTTGACACTAACCCACTATGCCTTTCTCTTTAATGCGAGTCTACTAAAAGTGACTAGAGAAAGCAGCAAGAAGGTTTAAAACACTGGGGATGGAGTGCATTTATAAAGAAATAATTCAAAAAAATCTAAGTAAACCAAATTAATTTCTGTGTGGAGTATGCATGTTCTCCCTGTGTCTGTGGGTTTCCTCCAACAGACCAAAGACATGCATATTAGGATAACTAGCTGTTATAAATTAACCCTAGGAGTATGACTGTCGATGGATGTGTGTATGTTTGCACAGCGATGGTCTGTCGAGCTGTTCACGGTGTACCCCACCTTCACCCAGTGTTGGCTGAGATAGGCTCCAGCCTCGCCACAACCCTAGTCGGATTAAGTGGCTCGGCAGATGAGTGGTGAGATGAGTGAGAGAGTATTGGATAATGTTCTTATGTTTGTTATACACTTCAAGGCCTTAAAATATTTAATTGTTCGGATTAAATGAGCAAATACCGAAGAACCTTTGAGTGGATAATTACTGCAGCGGTTAATATGTTTCCACTCGCAACAATTCTTTTAACTGATGCAGTGAGTAGCTTCTCATTTCCTGCATATTCATGTCTGAGACGTATTCCACGGTGGTGGAAAAGCTGCCACAGCAAATTACTGGCCTGCATAAAGCAAAAAAATAAAAATAAATAAAGGAATGAAGGACACGGCAGAAATTAGTAAAATTGGGTTAAGAACAGGTTTGGCATGGTGGTGTCATGGTTAGCACGTCTGCCTCACAGCAAGAAGGTCCTGAGTTCAAGTCCCGGGCTTGGTGAGGTGATTTCTGTCTGGAGTGTGCATGTTCTCCAGCCTCCCCGCAACCCCTAATGAGTGAATGAATGAATGAATGAATGGATGAATGAATTCATATGACATGCTATGAATCTAAATATCATTTTTCCATAATCATCTCTTATACATTTAATATAACCGACTGTGTTTTCTTTCTAGGGAGTCCATAAGTGCATTTAAAGCATTTTCTACGAGGTATACCATTGAAATGTTTACAGTAGACAGGCACTGAGGTGCTGGAATTGAGGATGTGGTGTAATAGACTGAGTGCTGAGTCAGGAGAGCCAACTCAGAGCTGCTGTTCCTGCTGCTGCTGCTGCTGGTTCATTTCCTGCTCTCATGCCTCTGGTTTAATTCAGCAGCCTCCGAGGTTGATGCTGGGTTTAATATCAGGCAGGGCTTTGTTGACTGTATGAGAGGGTGGATTCCCCCCCCACAGTGCTTTAGGGTTGAACTTGTGTTTGGCCGCGTTGTGGTGCCGCACACTGCGGGGGTCTGGACTCCGGACGCGGGTTTTGGGGGGTTTTGGTTGCGCTCACTGGAGCATTGCGCACAGCACACTTTCCTTCCTTTCAAAGGCGGCTTTTTTGTTGTTGTTTTTGTTGTTGGTGTGAATCTTATGAGAGAAAGATGAACCCCGAAACGGGACGAGAGACGGAGGGACTCGATCGATTTCGCGTGTGATGTGGATTTCGATGGATTTGTATTGTCGGGTTTGATTGCGGAAAAAAAACCCGTCTGATGGGAAAACGTGGCGCTTGAGGACGTGATCACCACCAAGCTTCATGCTCCCAGCTCAGGGGACCATGTAAGTTAGAGAGGGGGGAAGCATGACTATGAACATGTGTTGGCTTGAATAATAATAATAATAATAATAATAATAATAATAATAATAATAATAATAATAACCAATTAACAGTGTCTTCTAGTCAATCCTTCACATCCTTGCAGAAAATCATTAAGACAGCTATTTGGTATTCTGGGTGGCACGGTGGCATAGTGGTTAGCACATCCACCTCACAGCAAGAAGGTCCTTGGTTCGAGTTCCAGGCTCGAAGAGGGTGTTTCTGTATGGAGTTTGTATGCTCGCCCCATGCTTGCGTGGGTTTCCTAGTCCAAAGACATGCACATAAGGCTAATTGACTGTTCCAAATTGCCCCACATTGGTCCTGCGATGGTCTGGTGAGCTCTTCAGGGTGTAATCTGCCTTCTCCCAGTGTCTGCTGGCATACATAGCCTCCTCGCGACCCTAGAAGGATTAAGTGGAACGTGATAATTTGTATTCTGTCTAAACCACATGCTTCTAAGTTTGTCAGTGCAGGACACCAACAGTGTCTGTCTCAATGTCATCGTCTCTGCAGGTCTGTCCATATAGTGGCCCTGGGTAGTGAGTGTCCTGGTGGAGTGGGGTCCGGAGAGGAACCTGGCACTCCAGCACAGGTGCAAGGAGGGCTGCTATGGAGCTACCTTGGCCATGGAGCGAGAGAGCTGGATCCCACGTCCGCCACTCCTTCCAGACACCCGCTGAACCCAGCTTTTATGGAGTACCAGTCTAGAGTGTTCGGAGATGTCCGAGTAATGGTGCGCGACTGCCCTAGCTGGGTGAGTCAGGCAGGGGGAGTGAACGAGTGTGGCAGGTGGACAAGTGAGTGAAAGAGAGTGAGGGAATGTGTGGTGGATGAATGAGTGAGTGAGTATTATGTAGGTGATATGTGAGTGATGAATGAATGAGTATTGTGTAATGAATGAGTGAGTATAGTGTGATGGATGAATGACTGAGTATAGTATGATGAATGAATAAATGAGTATTGTGTGATGGATGAATGAGTGATTATAGAGTGATGGGTGGATGAGTGAGTGTTTATAGAGTGATGGATGAGTGAGTGAGTATAGTGAGAAGGATGAATGAATTAATGAATGAGTTTTGTGTGGTAGTTGAACGAATGAGTGATTATAGAGTGATGGGTGGATGAGTGAGTGAGTATATGATGATGGATGAATGAATGAGTGATTATAGAGTGATGGATGGAGGAGTGAGTGAGTATATGATGATGGATGAATGAATGAGTGATTATAGAGTGATGGATGGAGGAGTGAGTAAGTATAGTGAGATGGATGAATGAATAAATGATTATTGTGTGATGGATGAACGAATGAGTGATTATAGAGTGATGGGTGGATGAGTGAGTGATTATAAAGTGATGGATGGATGAGTAAGTATAGTGTGATGGATGAATGAATGAGTGATTGTAGAGTGATGGATGAGTGAGTGAGTATAGTGAAATAGATGAATGAGTGAATGAATGAGTATAGTGTAATGGATGAATGAATGAGTGATTATAGAGTGATGGATAGATGAGTGGGTGAGTATAGTGTGAAGGATGAATGAATGAGTGATTATAGAGTGATGGATGGATGAGTGAGTGAGTATAGTGTGATGGATGAGTGAGTGAGTGAGTATAGTGTGATGGATGGATGAGTGAGTAAGTATAGTGTGATGAGCGAGTGAGTGAGTGAGCATAGTGTGATGGATGAATGGGTGAGTATAGTGGAATGAATAAATGAATGAATGAGTATATTGTGATGGATGAATGGGTGAGTAAGGGAATATGGTGAAATAGATGAATGAGTGGGTAAGTGAGTATTATATAATGGTTGAATGAGTCAGTATAGTGTGATGCATGAATGAGTAAATGAGGGGATATGGTGTATTTGAAGGATGGATGAATGAATGAGTATAGTGTAACAGATGAATGAATGAGTAAATGAATAGTGACAGAGAACCAGAATAATCATCTAATTAGAAATACTATGATTAGAACCAGAAGTGGAGGTATTTAGTATGAATTAGTGCGTAGGATAATGAACAGTAATTCTTGCAGTAGCAGCTGTATTGTGGATGAGTAAATGAGAGATAAAGTGATTAAGATCCTGAAGATCGAGGCTTAAAAAGCAAAATTAATGGATCTGGAGGCTTTTCAGGGATTTTGAAAGAGACGTCTTCAGACTATTACTGCAGCCTGTTAGACTCTTCAAGAGTTGTTCATACTCTGGCTCTGAACATATTATTCTGGGAAGATGATTTGATGAATGACATCCCGCTGTAAAAATGCATCTTCTTTACGCTCTGGTCTCTTCATCTTCATTCTCCCCTCAGGACTTGTTGGACAGTGACTGGGCCAGCGTGCGGAGCGTTTTGGAGCAAGCTGATATCGTGGTCATTAAGTATTCCGTGAATGACAAGCTGGCCTTCCAGCAGGTCCGAAACGGCTACGCCCCTCGACTCCGCCCTCTCCTGCGTCACTGGGGCATGCCTGTCATCCTGGTAGCAGTCGGGGCACGGCTTAACGGTGAGAGACGATTGGCTTCTGCCGTTCTGCTGACTCTATGAGGTTTAAATGATCACGATGTCTGTTTGTCCAAAGTGTCGCGCTGTGTGCATGTAGTCCGAGGTACTGCAGCTTAACAAATGATTGTTTTTTGGAGTGGCATCTTGCATGTCTGCTCATGAATTTTTCATATTTGTCATACACTAATTTGTTATGGATTAAGGATCAAAGGCACGCTATACATATCTGAGCCTGTTGGTGCTGAGGTTGTGCTTCTGCTATTATTTGGCGTTAATGTTCTTCTGCACTGCAGCTTAAACGTGTCCTTCTCAAGGATTCAAGAACACACCAAAGAATACATTTTAAAAATGAAATTAAAGGTCTTCGAATGTACAGTGAATGCCGTTAAATGGATATACACAGCACTGTGGTTCTGTGTTGGTAAAACATGTCCTTCACGACGACAAAACTCTTCATTCATTTATTTGCCGAATCGCTTAATCCTGCTAGGATCGTTGGGAGGCTGGAGCCTAGCTCAGCAGACTTTTAGCGAAAGCAGGATACAGTCTGAACAGCTCACCAGTCCATTGCAGGGCCAACACACACTCATACCTAAGGGCCAGCATACACACAACCATTCACCCAGTGGGAATTTGGAACAGCCAATTAGCCTAATGTGCATGTCTGTGAACTGTGGCAGGAAACCCCACGCAAGCACAGGGGAGAACATGCAAACTCCACACGGAAGCACCCTCGCCAAGCCCGAGACTCGAACCCAGGACCTTCTTGATGTGAGGCAGACGTGCAAACCACTCTGCCACAGTCACAGCGCCACCCTACCAAACTCTTTACCAGACTTAAAGCAAAGGTACAGTAGTTTTTGTGATCCATCACCCAGTGCCGCTGCAGGAGCCGGAATAAGCTCCTCCAATCAATTTATTCCGTCTGAATAACCAAGACAAACCAAACCCACCTCAAAATGAAAAACGAACATCTACCGTGCAGGTTTATGCTGGCAGGTAATGCAGACAGAAAGAGAGCAGGACAAGAAGTCTGGCCTTCAATCAGAGTACCATGAAGTGGTCTGTCCATTACCTGGGACATCCCACAATAAATAAATAGTGTTTATGCACTGCAGTGTTACTTATAAGCTGATGGAGCGAGACAGTGTGCATACCACACAGTGCTTTAAATAATAAACCAAGTAAGTGATAATGAAGGCAGTTGTGGCCCAGTGATAGGGTGCTGGCGTACTGATCCGGAAGTCATGGGTTCAAGCCCCACTATCACCGAATTGTCACTGCTGTCTCCCCAGTGCAGTTAACTGGGTTATCAATAGCCGGCCATGTCTCTCACTGTCTGTGGTGAGAGGCATGTAAAAGAACCATTGCTGTCATTGCATGTAAAAGAACCACGCTGTCAGCGTGTTTCTGCCCTGTAATGGTCTGGCAGGCTGTCCAGGGTGTACTACTTTGCCCTCACCCAGAGTTGGCTGAAATGGGCGCCAGCCTCCCCGCGACCCTAATTAGGATTAAGCTGGAATGAATGAATAAATGACTTGGAGAGCACAAAACACCGCCAACCCCAGCTGTACCAGCTGTAATCTTAACCAGCAGTTTATACGTCAAGTCTTTGCCCATTCTTAGACGTAACCATTTAAACCGAATGCACCCAAGGCAGCAGCAGCTCCGTGCGTTCTCTATCTGACCTTTAAATAAATAATCTATCAAGGATTGTTACTAATCCTCCACTGCAGCGCTGTTTACGCCAAAAGGCTAAGAGTCTAGATTTAATGAGATGCCAGGTTAATACTAGACGTGACGAAGGTCACTATTCGTCATCTGCTAAACCTGGAACGTCGTTGAGTGCTGAAGATAATGCAGAGGAAATCTGCAGGGTTTTATATCGTTGTACGGATATAAGAAGACGAGAGCACGGGGTACATACACATGTATACACATCCACTGGTTATATTGCATGGAGCTCTGGCACGTCTGGTAGGCGTGACTGCCAAACTGAGATGAGGTCCGGTGCTACAATTTGATGGGAATGTAAATCATCCCTAATACAATTTTTGTGAAATCCATTTAATTATTTAGCATGATAAACTGCTCTGACAAACCAGCCATAGCCACACTGTCCCCATATGTTCTATCCTCCTAACGTTTTATCCATGACGGTTATATTTTCTGGCACTGCAGTTTTAAATGGCTTGATGAAATGACGCATCTCGTTATGTCTTTAATGCATCCCCATGTTTCATGATGTGTCCTAATCATATTATCTGATATAGTGTGTCAGTCAGAGCCTCTGAACTTAATACAAATACAAGCACTACGCTTGAGCTGATATTACAGGAAACAAATAGGCTTAAGTTCAAGGTCAGAATCATGCATAACTTCGCCATGTTGTGGGTTTTTTTTGGCAGCCTCCACAGTACACGCACATTACTCAACTCCGGAACTTTCTCGGAAATATTTCCAGCTTCATCTCCTGACATCTTACTCTCACAAAACCCAAACGCACTCCTGAAGTATCCTTCAGTTATTTGGCATCGGTTTGCAGAACTTTTTCTACCTGCACTGATTTGCCTTTTAAATTAGCGCTCCCTGAATGCTGTCTGGACGTCGTCTGCCTCACAGCAGGAGGATCCTGGGTTCGAGTCCCGGGCTTGGGTGTTTCTGTGTGCAGATTGTCTTGATTATTCTGACTGAATAAATTGATTGGATGGGCTTATTTCGGCCCTGTGGTGGCCCCGGATGACGCTACCTTAGCTTTCAGTTTTGTTGGTGGCACCGTGACGTAGTGGTTAGCACGTCCGCCTCACAGCAAGTAGGTTCGAGTCCCGGGCTCAGTGAGGGTGTTTCTGTGTGGAGTATGTATGCATGTTCTCCTCATACTTGTATGGGTTTCTTCTGTGTACTCCGGTTTCCTTCCACAGTCCAAAGACATGCACGGTAGGCTAACTGGCTGTGCCAAATTGCCCCTAGGCTGTGTGTGTTGGCTCGGTGATGGTATAGCGAGCTGTTTTTGGTGTACCCTGCCTTCGTCCAGCGTCAGCTGAGATAGGCTTCAGTCTCCCCGCGACCCTAGTACGATTAAGCAATTCGGCTTCCCTTGTAGTCTTCCTCAATGCAATGTGACCCGCCAAGTGTAAAAAAAATATTCCTATTTTTAATACAAAGACGTTCCGAGATCGCTTTTGGGTCGGAAAGCAGAAACTCGTCAGTGCGGAATTTCACCGAGCTTCATCTAAGGATTGTCAGATTGAGTTCAAGATCTCTTTCACCTTAACCGTCTACAAGATGTATCTCTGCCTCAAGTGGAAGTGAGACGGCAATTATTTCCTTTTCCTGCCTTTTGTCTCTCCTCCTCTCTCTATACTTTCTCTCCTTGCTGTTGTTGATTTTCTTCCCGTGGGTCCTCCCTTCCCCTCCCATTTCTTATCCTCCCTCCTCTTTGCTGTCTTTCTTTCTATCGCTGCTTCCAGCTCCCTCTCTTCCTCCACACAGACACACACACACACACACACACACACACACACACACACACACACACACACACACACACACACACACACACACACTCATGCTTGCATCAAATGATTTATATTCAGCATGGCGTTATGACGCAGCTGATTCTCCTGGCCTGTATGTTTACATGTTTGCAAGTCCCGAGATGTCATGTTGTTTTCACAAGTAGGGACGTGTTAGCCTTCATCAGTGTATGTGTGAGATATTCTTAGAAGCTCAGATTCTTAGATTTGTAAACAATATGTTATTCATTATTATTTAGTATGACCTGCTGCTATCTTCTGTGCACCTCATTCTTTCCCTTCCCCTGTACTGCATCCAGACGAAGGGCCGCCATGCACATGCCCCTTGTGCGCATCTGACTGGAGCACTTGTGTTCCTCATGGCGAGGGTCTCCAGCTGTCCCGAGACCTGGGCGCCACATACCTGGAGTTACCTTCGCTCAATAACTTCTTTGTCGGTCGATACTTTGGCAGTGTGGTGGGTATCCTTATACTGTGAGTCATCCAGTTATAATAATGAATATGTGTATGTAAGTACATGTGTTGTGTGTGTGTGTGCGTACGGTATGCGGAGGGTTTGTGAAGGTCTCCAGATATATTGTGTGTGTGTGTGTGTGCGCCATATACAG
>JBCNYH010000026.1:25153099-25176760 GCA_039654325.1 Tandanus tandanus
CCCCACAAGATAGCCCGAGGGACACGGTCGAAAGCCTTCTCCAAGTCCACAAAGCACATGTGGACTGGTTGGGCAAATTTAATTATTTAAATAACAAATATGAGAACATTATTAAAGTATGAGTGTCGTAGTATTAGTTTATAAACTGCAAGCATGAAGAAAAAACAAAACAAAACAAAAACCAGAGAATGGAGCCAAATGCTCTCGGGTAGTTTGCTGACACCGGTCCAGCACCACTTAACTCTTTTTATGGAGCGCCGAACATTAAATACGAAGGCTACACAATCCTGGAAAGCCCTGCCAAAAATCATATAGTGATAAAAAACGAATGTGATAATGTATCAGCACTTTGATACCGACGTGTTCATGCTTTCCGACTCCATCATGCCTTCATGCGCTCTCTCTCTCTCTCTCTCTCTCTCTCTCTCTCTCTCTATTTTCTACTCCTCTTCACTCTCTCACACTCATTCACCCTTCACCGTCCTCTCTTCTGTTTTTCTCCTCTTCTCTTGCCCCTTTCATCCCTTTTTCTTCCTCTTCCTCACTGTTTTCATTCCTCCCTCACTTTCTCTTTGCTAATTTATATGCATCACCCCACCTGTCTCTTCACTTGTCTCTCTGCTTTGTTGCTCGCAGCGCGCCTTCCGCCGGTACGAGTGGAGGAATCCAGCTTCTCTCAGGACCTGCAGTGGCTGCTGGAGCGTGGTGCGCAGTTTGCTGATGTGGTCTTTTACGCTGGGGATTCTGGGAAGGAGTTGGGTTGGGCGCATGCAGCTGTATTAAGTGCTGTCAGCCCCTATTTCAAGCAGCTTCTGGTGGGAAGGCAGGCTTGGGAAAGGCCCATGTCTAGATGCGCCTGTCGAGAAAGAGACAGCCCCCACTCTCTGCTGTCCACTTGGGATGGTGGTTTGGATGACCTGACCCGGACAGACGGGCACCTACCTGGGCAACTGTCCCGGCTTGTAGTGAAGGACCCACTGCTGTGTATATGCATGTGGGAGGCGCTGATGTTCCTCTACCGAGGTGAGCACATGCATGAAATTACAGTATATGGATGGGCGCAACATTCTTCGGATACTGTGTAGGCACTGTATGTTTTATAGCAGCGGCTTCTCAGAGTTTCTGTTGCTTTTCCCTCCTTCTTCCTCTCTTACATAAGTGAAAGTTTTAAATGGCTGAGACCTTGAAAAAGCACCATAAAAAACACACTTGTCCATTATTCTAGCAACTGACTGCTATGACTTCACCCACAGTTAAGACATCAATGACAGCGAGAGGCGCATGAGTACAGGCATTTTCTGAGAAACGGGAAATCTAAAGATAACCTGAAAGATGAGGAGTGAGTGGAAGAAGAGAAAGCAAGCAACCTAGAGTTGTTTAAGTCAAATAACGAGTCATCCGCTATGAGTCAGAGTCAAATCCCAAACTCTCAAACTCACTCACTCACTCATTTGCCAAACCGCTTAGGGATGCAGGAGGCATGGAGCCTATTTCAGCCGACACTGGGTGAAGACAGGGTACACCCTGAACAGACCATCGCTTTCACATTCACACCCAGGGGCAATTTAGAGCAGCCCGTTACCCTAATGTGCATGTTTTTGGACTGTTGGAGGAAACCGGAGTACCAGGAAGAAACATGACTTGAACCACCAACCGTCTGATCATTAACCCAGAGACTTACCCACGGAGCACAGCTATTTACTAAATTTAATACAATAGTCTGTCCTAAGCTAATGGTATACATGTAGCCCAAGCACAGGGAGAACATGCAAACTCCACACTGAAACACCCTCGCCGTGCCCAGGACTCGAACCCAGGACCTTCTTGCAGTGAGGCGGACGTGCTAGCCACTATGCCACCGTGCTACCGCCACAAACAGTTCTATCCCAATGAATTTATTAGTCTTGGAAAAATTAAAAGACGGTTACTGATAAATGACAACTAGGTAATTAGGACCTACTACTGGTGGGGGAAAATGAAAGAGAAGCTCACAGAACAACATGGTACCGTATTTTATTATGCAGCCTTAGTTTCAGCTCAAGGCACAGCCACAACTTGCTGGATTAACTAGCCAGATTCAAAGCACGAACCTCTATTATAAACCTGTCTTATATGTCTTATACTGAATAATGAAGTTATTCTGACACCCTGTTTTGAGGCAGCGACTTTATATCTAAAGAAAACAACATCCGCGGTTGTGAGTCACAAGCAGTGAAGTCTGATTTGAGCTGAAAATTATAAACTTTAAAACTTTTCAAATTGTAAGGTTGGAACTCTTGAGTCAAGTTAAGAGTCAAACACTTTGAAGTCTGAGTTGAATTATGAGTCCAACGCTTCGAAGTCTGAGACGAGTCATGAGTCATAAGCTTTGAAGTCTGAGTGAAAAAATGTGTCATCAGCTTTGATGTCTAAGTCAAACTATGAGCCAGAAGCTTTGAAATCCTATTCAAGTTGTAAGCTTTGAAGTCTGAGTCGAGTTATGAGTCAAACACTTTGAAGTCTGAGTTGAAATATGAATCCAACGCTTTGAAGTCTGAGACGACTGATGAGTCATAAGCTTTGAAGTCAGAGTCAAATTATGAGTCATGAGCTTTGAAATCTGAGTCAAATTATGAGTCATGAGTGTTGAAATCTGAGTCAAATAATGAGTCATATGCTTTAAAGTCAGAGTCAAATTATGAGTCATGAGCTTTGAAGTCAGAGTCAAATAGTGAGTGATATGCTTTGAAGACAGAGTCAAATAATGAATCATATGCTTTGAAGTCAGAGTCAAATTATGAGTCATAAGCTTTGAAATCGGAGTCAAATTATGAGTCATAAGCTTTGAAATCGGAGTCAAATTATGAGTCATAAGCTGAGCTAAATTACATGTTAGATGTTTCGAAATCCAGTTGAGCTGCCTTGCTTTGAAGTACAAGTTGTGACTCAGTTCATGAGTCATGAGCCTTAAAGTTGCAAATTTGATTTTGCAAATTGAGTTGTACGTCTGAGTCTCAGGTCCCCATTTCTGTCTGCACAACTTGCTCTTATCTTTCTGGATATTCTTTAAGAGACTCTCTATTACATTTAGAACAATCAATAACCCCCTATCGAACGATGCAAATTCGAATGTCTAATCTACGACAGGTGACAAGACAGGCTAGATAACGCCTTAAAAAATGAAGCTTCCCTTAAATACAGTCTTACAGTCACTCTAGTGATCCTGGTTGATTATGAAGCCCGAGAACAATACCCAGGACACTGCGCTGATCAATGCTATTAAAAAAAGTTTGGAAGCAGATATTTTATTGTTTTTGATTAAAGTGTATCCATATTTCATACATTTTGTATAAAGATTAATTATTTTATAACCATGCTGAACTTATTCACTGGTGGATGAATGGGAATTGGCTTTGTTTGGCTTAGTTTAAGACGCACCCTGAGATTTTCTCAGCAGGGAGTCGTTTGGTACTAAATCACCGTTCCGAAGGTAAAAATACCACTGGCAAGCGTCCCTTATCTCCTCCGCTCCATGCTCGGGTTTTTCTTTTGTGTTTCAGTGGAAGGACTTTTTTTTTTTTGAGGCACTGTTTCATTACCAGGAGCATTTCGTGTGTGTAAGATAGAGAGAGAGAAAGAGAGAGAGAGAATGAGAGAGAGGGAGAGAAAGAATGAGAGAGAGAGAAAATGAGGGGGAGAGAGAGAGAGATTCGTTTTCTATATACTTGTGACGGTACTACTGTAACCTGGGGCTCTGGGGTGATTAGCATGGTCTAGACGAGTGCAACACAAACATAAACATACTGCAAAGGGGAGAAGGGGGTAGAAAGAAGGAGAAGATGGAAGCAAGGGATGAAATTTTAAAAATGTAGAAAAACTGAGAGATGAAAGAGCGAGAGAGAGGGAGAGAGACGTGTTCTCATGTGGGATGTGTTGCGTCTCTGGACATGTGGTGCTGAATACATAATTGTGATCTCGCCGTGCTCACGTTAGCCCCATATATATATATTTATGTGTTGGATATCAGAAATCCGTCCCAGGATCCAAGATCAAGAGAAGAAATAGCCATTATCGCTGCTCTAAATCCTTAATGATTATGCACTGAGTTGACGGCAGCTCAATCAGAGCTCGAGGCTGGGTTTATGAGCGTCCGTATTGATAGGCACATCAATCAGTGTTACGACACGTGTAGCTGCAAGAAAGTGAGAGTCATACCAATGCGTTTCAGTACTGCTTTGATATACGTATTGTCATTGTGCACAGGCTCTTTGTATTCCTGGTTTCAAGGGCGCCGAGAAAAGCACTCTGGAACACTGCAGGTGGGCAGAAAAATCCTTCCCCGTCGCAAACAACATGCAACAAGCCTAAAATGACTATGAGAGCAATACCAGAGGAGATAAACATTGCTGACAGGTTGCTCGATAGCGGTGCAGCGAGCAAGCCAGCTATTGTTGTTCTAATGAGCACGGTCAATGATAGGGGCTAAAAGGATAAACCTGCTGCAGCCAGCACTGTGTTTCTTATATATATATATATATATATACGTCCAGGGTACACGATTCAGGCTAACGTGAGAGTCTAGACGAATACATCATGATGATGTGTGTGTTTCCACACAGGAGCCTGGGAGTGGGAGTTTCTGGAGGAGGCTTTGGCTGAGAAGCTCAAGAACCCTTTAGCTGTGGCCCAGCTGATGGATCGGATACGCTCGTTTGTCGGAAAAGAAAAGGTAACAGGAGTGAATGTACCAGAACACGTAGACTCTGGGCTGTGGGGTTCGGGAATGCTCAGATCTTTCTGCTCTGTAGTGTAAAAATATACTGTATACTGTAATCCCACACATGAACAGTCCTGGATTCAAGTCCCGGCCATTTCTATGTGGAGTTTGCATGTGCTGGTGTGGGTTTCCTCTGAGTACTCCGGTTTCCTCCTCCTACAATCCAACGACGTGCACTTTAAGCTAATTTGCTGTCCCGAATTGCCCCAAGGTGTAAAAATACTCATCTCATCATTTCACATTTGCTGAACCACTTACTCCTACTACAGTCATGTGGAGGCTGGAGCCTATCTCAGCCAACCATGGGCAAGGGTGGAGTGCACCCGGAACACCTCACCAGACCATCGCAGGACCAACACGTATACAATCATACGCACTCACATCCACACAAAGGGGCAATTTGGAGCAGCCACTTAGCCCGTATTTGGACTGTGGGAGGAAACCGGAGTACCTGGAGGAAACCCACGCAAGCACAGGGAGAACATGGAAACTCCACATAGAAACACCCGAGCCTGGGACTCGAACCCAGGAGTTATACACACAGTATAAAGGTATTATTACTATAAGATGACTTGCTGGCTGCTGTTTTCTTCCTGTAGGCCGTCAGGGACACGAATACTCCCCGCTCTCAGCCTGGTCCTCAAACACTGGGAAACATCTTCAACTCCCCTCTCTACTCTGATGTCATTTTTATGGTGCAAGGCAAGTCCCTGTATTTATTTTGTGTATACACATACCCATGCTGTACATATAGTATTTCCTGGAGTACAACACACACACACACACACACACACACACACACACACACACACACACATACCACTTTATATATATATCTATGTCCACCTAACAGCAAGAAGGTCCTGGGTTCAATTCCCGGGCTCAGGCGTTTCTGTGTGGAGTTTGCATGTTTCTCCTTGTGCTGGCATGGGTTTCCTCTGCGTACTCCAGTTTCCTCCGACAGTCCAAAGACACGCACATTAGGCTAACTGGCTGTTCTAATTTGCCCCTAGGTGTGGATGTCAGTGTGAATGGTTGTGTGTGTTTCGCCCTGCAGTGGTTTGGCGAGCTGTTCAGGGTGTACCCCGCCTTCACCCAGTGATGGGCACAGCCTCCCCGCGACCCTAATACGATCAATCGGTTCAGCAAATGAATGAGGATGAATGATAAGTCTTAGTTGTGAGATAACATCGTTTGGTAAGTTGGTGCTTGGCAGCAGGCGGACTACTCCAGCAGTTATAGGATATACGGATATAAAATTAAAAAACGGTGCAAATTAAAAATTATCTTATAAGTTTTCAGCAACGCACAGTACAGGATAATGACTTCTTTATAAGGATGTGCTTACAGACATTTTCAGGTCAAGCAATGGGATTAGGAGAAGAACTAAGATACAGAACTCAGTGAAGCAACACTATACAAAACTAAAATAACGAACTAAAATAAACCGGCAGCACTTCGGAGGCGTGTTATACCGTATGTTATGTAATATAAATATATACGTGGTGCATTTATTCAGGAAAAAAAGCATGACAGACTTATTGTTATTCTTATTTCTGCAATATGACAGTCATTTGCATACAGGATTTAATACCCAGGCAGGTGGCAACACACCAGGATAACCCATAATCAAATTCCAAACGTGCAGAGATCAAAAACAGGAAGTGGAAAGAAAACAGGATTTGGAAAATAAGACTCTTGGGCTGCATCCTGACGTTGCTCTACTGACGTTGGTTACCGACTCTTGGACCACAACGCTATATTTCTGGAATGACTAACCTGTAAATGGGGGTATAGTGGCGGCGTGGTTAGCACATCCGCCTCACAGCAAGAAGGTCGTTCCTGAAGGTTGGTGCTCCTGTGTGGAGTTTGCATGTTCTCCTCGTGCTTGCACGGGTTTCCCCCGGGTACTCTGGTTTCCTCCCACAGTCCAAAGACATGCACATTAGGCTAATTCCTCACTCAATTTGCCAAACTGCTTAATCCTACTAGGGTCGCAGGGAGACTGGAGCCCTTAACAGGCGGGGTGCACCCAGAACAGCTCGCCAGACCATCGCAGGGCCAACACACAAAAAAACCATTCGGTGTCATTGGACCGCGGTAGGAAACAGGTAGAAATCCACACGAGCACTAGGAGAACATGCAGCAACCTCCACACAGAAAAGCCCTCGCCGAGCCTGGAACTCGAACCCAGGACCTTCTTGCTGTGAGGCGGACGTGCTCACCACTAGCCACCGTGTCACACTTCAGGCTAATTGGTTCTAACTGTTCCAAATTGCCACCAGGTGTGAATGTGAATGGTTGTGTGTGTTGGCCTATGAAGGTCTGATTGGTTGCCTACACTGGGAGGCAGATATGGATGGGCGGAGACACTGCTGTGCATGGGAGGGGGCAGTAGGGGAAGGCCAGCTAATCAGAAGACCCAGCACACCGTGAAGGTTTTTTTTTTTTGTGAAAATCTTGCTCAAACCGCTCAGAGGGGAAACTTAGACATGCGCTAATTTGGTGGTTTGACACTCTGGCGTCGTCTAACGCGGCTATTCGACATCGTAGCATAATATCTCCCCTTTAATGTTGCGTTAATGTTTTTTCTTTATTCGTGTCACACTGTATGTGAAAAAGGCCTCTACCTGTCCTTTCACTAAACTTTGAGTGTTGAAGAATACGCGGTAATGGAGTGAGTCTGACCACTCTCAGGCTTTAAAAACATTAAACCATAAAAAATCCTGACGCAGACTTTGTCGAAGACAACTTACTGTCCAGAAAATACAGTATGACCTACATGTATATAGTATCGATTGCGTGTGTGTAAGAGTGTGTGTTGTGTGCTTTTCAGGAAGTGTCCTCCCGGCACACAGAGCCGTGCTAGTGGCCCGCTGCGATGTCATGGCGGCCATGTTCAGCGGCAAGTACGCAGAAGCCCGGAGCCGAGTAGTACCCATACACGGGGTCTCCTCCGAGACGTTCCTCGCCTTCCTGGAGTATCTCTACACAGACACCTGCTGTCCAGGTGAATCTACCCCGGCTGTTTTTATTTCGTCTTGGATTGTTATATCTTCAAGTTGACAGTGAGGAGGCATCTATAAAAAGTATCCCTTTAAAAACATCTTGTGATTGAATTACTCAGATTGAAGGATGCCTAACTTGTCTATGCTGTAGCGCTTGTTCCATCATAGCAGGGCGTTGATGGATGTTGAAGGATGTTGTATAGAACATAGCAGGCGGCAAATATTCTTTCATAGAAAGCTGATTCTCATTTGGTTGCCGGTAGATGAATACGAACACAAGTACAAAGTGACACGGCGGTCTGACAGCTGTCAGGATGATTGATGGCAGAGAGAGAGAGATGGAGAGAGAGAAAAAGAGATGTTGGAGATGATTGACAGATGCGTGTGTGTTTGTGTGTCTGCGTGTGTAGCCAGTGTGTTGCAGGCTATGGCGGTACTCGTCTGTGCAGAGATGTACCAAGTGAAGCGTCTGCAGCACCTCTGTGAGGTGTGTGTGTGCGCGTATTTGCAGAGCATGCCCAGCCGGGAACTGGCCTCCACCAGTATCAGTGTGATCCGGTTACTAAGGAGAGCAAAGGTGGGTTCAGTCCTAGATTTTCTCCAGAACTGTGATTGTTGCATTTGTAGGGTACCTTATGTCTGATTACTGCAGAAAAGGTCCCCGCAGATCGCTTCTTGCAGCTATAGCCTATTTTTATAACTAAACAGACATCTGGATTCCGGAAGCTGAGTGACAGAAAAGCAGTCAAACTAATATCTGGATATTGTAGGTCCTTTTGAGGCCAGTTGTCCAAGAGAGCCAATTGTCTGTGCTCTCTGGAGGGGAGGGGAGGGGAGGGGGGGGGGGGTGGCATATGCTTTTGTCTCTTTCACTCATAGCACACAGTAGCCAATCATGGACATCTGTGAGTTTGTGTATATGAAGGTGGACGGATAGTGCTTTCCTCCGAATCTGTTATGGTCAGCACAAAAAAATGTTGACCTTTGCCCTCCCTGATTGGTATCTGTCAAATCTGACAAAGGAGATGTCCTCCATGATTAAAATCAGAAATGGGGGTTAAGAAAACCTCACACAGTAACACACCTAAACATGAGCACTCGCAGAGCGCAAACCTCTGCCAAGCCAGAAACACCCCCCCCACAGTAAGTACATGGCACCCCCTGCTGGGCCTGTCTAATATGAGACTTCCCAATGTTTAAGAATCTTTTAAAGAATTCCTGGATCTAGAATCTGATCCGGATCATCGCCGAAATCTAATGGAATCTTCCTTGTCCGAAGCCCCGCCTTAATATTTCGCACACGAGGTAACACTTGTCCAGGCTCTACGAATAAACAAATTAGAAACATGATACATTCTCACCTCCTTCTGTTTGTAAACGGGGCTCGCACTGGCTGTATTTGCATACTTAAACATGATTGGCTCTTATGCTTCATGATGTAATAACACTTGCCAGTTATGTGTAAGGACTCTGACTTTCAAATGAGATTTTCCAGTGGCATGTGGTCAGTCTTTCCTTGTGTTGCATCAGTGTAGGAATAGTCACGGCTGTACATTTCTAACCATTTCTTTCATCTCCTCACAGTGTCACAATGCTGACCAGCTGTATGTCTGGCTCCTCCACTTCATTGCCAACAACTACCTGATCTTCAGCCACAAACCTGACTTCCTCGAGCTATCAGGTGAGCTCTCCGGGACTCTGCTGTAAATCCTGCTCTTATAATTACTACAAATAAGGTGTCCTTGGGTGGAAAAAAAGATCTGACCAGATGTTTAAACCTTTATACATCACCATATGCTAGTTCTGACACAACAGGTCGAGGAAACAGGAAATGCTAATGCAGGTCGAGCTCCAGGGCTTTCTGATGTGTTGTGCAAAATAATTCAGGGCAGAGTCGTATAAGCAACTCTTAAAGTACCCCTGAATTCAAAATTGGATGGGACAGCACTCCCCTCTGCACAGCCCCGGGGTCCGCGGTTCAATCAGGAGCTCATGAAAACCATGTAGATGCCTGACAACCACATACATATGCACTTGAACATCCTTTTCCAGATTTAGTCACAAGTATGTGATTATAACCGCCATCACTCTTCTTGAAAGGCTTTAGAAATTAGTGTCCTTCCACCCACAAGAGCCTTAGTGAAGATCAGGCAGTGATGTGGGGCGAGAAAGTCTGGCGAGTTCCAGGTTCATCCCAAAAATGTTCGGTAGGGTTGCGATCAGGGTTCTGGGCAAACGACGTCTTCATGAGGCTGGAACAGATTTGGGCTTATTAAAAGGGGTCCCATTCACTGGTGAATAGCTGATGATGATTTTATCATCCATTATCAGTTCATTTTGGTTGAATATAATGGTGTCCTGGTGAAACCACCGCAGCACACGGGCTTAGTTTCTCTTATTCACCTGCTCTACATCTAGTTTTGGTTCTGCATGTTTGCAATAACAATAACAAGACTGCATGACCAGGGGTCCGTTTCAGAAAGTAAGTTTAGCAAACTCTGAGTCAAAACCCAAACCGACCGACTCTGAGCTGTTTTCGGTTTCAGAACAGGGGTTAACAGCTCGTTCAATCAACTCTGAGTTAAAGTTACCCTGAGCGAAGCTCGTGCACGAGGATATAAAAAGCCCTCTTCAATGGAAGGCAGATAACATGATTCACCATGGCAACGGGTGAAAAAAAAGCCTCGCTCCTCCTACTTCTCCCCAGTGGAGTTGGAAATATTAATGACCGCATGTTGCAGAAAGTGAGCATATTGAGAAGAAAAAAAAAGCAATGCTACGGCAGCAGCAAAAGAGCGAGAGCTCGTGTGGCAGAAAATTGCTGACCGAGTCATTGCGTGGGTATTAACTGGAGAAAAAAAAAAAGAAATGTGTCGTCTTGAGTGTTCCACTCATTCAACATTTATGTTCTATATGTGTGTCTGAGCGCACAGGTGCAACCCAACAGCCACAAAACGGACTTGGCAGCAACTAAAGATGAAATGCTTTATGGAGATTCAGAGACACACAGTGGGGATGTATATAATGAACTATCATGACACCGTACATACAGTATGTGTCAGGGAGAAGTGTGGTTAGGATGCTGCGCTTTGCATATTTGATTTGTGCTTTTATGCCAATAAAAATATCTTTAATCCCAGTGCTACTGCTAATGGCACCAAGTGGAATGGAAGGTTTGTACTACTGGAACAAATCATTTCAATCTTTAAATTTAAATCGGGTCTGTGACTTGGGAACACTACAAACCTGTATAGTAGTCGTCTGAGTACAAGTGTCACATTTCTGACAGCCCGACAGACAGTTGCCTTGGACACATGCTCTGCATCACCGACATGTACAAAAAAACTGCCGTTGGCAAAAAAAAAACAGTGCAATACAGAGAATTTGCTGGGAGCTGAGAGCATTTCCACGATGTGAACGATGTGAGGGCGGAGGATATTGTTAAGCTAAATTACTGATGGTGCAGAGAAACGGAAACGCTCAAACAGGTACTCATCAGCGAATGATAAAACATCCAATCGAGGTGTGATAACCCTCTCCCGACGGAGACTTCTGCGGAGTATCTGCGCTTCGACATCAACTGGCTCTTCCAGAAGCGGACACGCCCTGTCTGACACTACCTCAGTCTGCAGGCTTCAGCTTAAGAGCAGGGGAAACTCAGGGTTAGGTGAAGCAAACCTGCCAGTGAGCTGGTTAGTTTCACGGAGTATGTTGCCCGGGTAACTGACTCAAGAGTTACGCTGAACTGGCTTTGTGAAACCGAAAACACTGAGATGAGTTTCCCTCATCCCAGGGCTGACTAACTCAGGGCTTTCACTAAACCTGCTTTCTGAAACGGACCCCAGAAGAACGATCTCATACGTCCAAGATAACTGGGCAGTGCAACACCAATTCATAGAAAGTGGAAAAGCGATTAGTCTTAGATTATACACGGAGCACCCGATTCCACCATGCAATTTCCTTAGAATGAGCACCGACAATTAGAAAGCGCTTACAGTCGTGAGTTTGCGGTTTAGTACAGAAATGTTTATCGTCGTCGCCAACGTTAGCGACCCTGTCCGTCAGTTTGTCTCTGAACAAAATCCTGATCACATCTGTGCACAGATTTTCACCAAACTTGGTGAGGACGCTACCCTACCTGAGTCACGAAGATGATTCGATTTTAGATCGTCTAGGTCGAAGGTCCAGGTGACAAAGTTTGGGAGATAGAGCGCTTATAACTTCGAAACGAGAGCCAATAGACATGATGTTACTATGGAGCACTAATGAGTCAATTACATTTGACCTTGACTGACCTTAAAAGGTCAAACCCCAGCATATGGGTACCAGTACCGGTATAGTACTTATATTCTATACTATCCATGGTGGAGTTACCTTGCACGCTATGAGTGGCCGTCTAGATTGAGGCGCTCGGGGGATAATGGCCATTTAGCTGGTTCTGACAGGCCGGCTACATGCGCAGATTTTTTTTCTGCTTAGCCGTACTGTGCAGCCAACGATATTTTCACCTAGGTGCAAAGAAGCACTACACACTTTTTAAATTCTTTACAAATCACTTTTTAATTAGTTGAAACATATCCAGGGGTACTTTACCAAACATTTCAATGCATTTCAGCGCACAGCCTTTTATATAACAGAAATCAACAAAAAAAACTTGATGGATTTTGTCTTCCAGAAGATCCATGATTGCATGCAAGTGCTATATTTTACTTCAGTTTATTACAGAAAGCGCATAAGGCATATGGTGAACAGGCATTGTGTGGGTATGTGGTGGGGGTGAGGGGGTATTGCTGTGTTTTCTTCATGGTCATAGTGATGCTGTTGGACAGAGGAGGAGCGGGAGCAGGTGGAACGGCTGCGCTGGCCCTCCAGGGGTTACCTGCAGGAGCTCAGCGAGTACCAGCAACGCAGACGGCAGCTGCGCAAGTCCCGGTGCAGCATCATGTGATTTCCTGAAGACGAAAGCAGAAGGACAGCAAGAAAGAGAGGAAAGATGAGTCACGAATATGAAATACGCAGGCGGCGCAATTCCTTCTGGACTTTAAAAAAAAAAACCCTCTGACCTTCGATCCTGTGACACTAGCACACAGTCATGTGATCTTAGAGACCCAGAGCGGACACTGTGGCCACAGACTGTACTGTACTGCGTTTCTCTTGGTGCCATGTGACACGGGGTTGGCTTTGCATACGCCGGGATAAACTGTTCCTCCAAAAAGACACTATTTACTACAATAACTGTGGACATGACACTAAGTGAGTAGACGTGATGGAAGATGGAGCCCAAATCACGCCATTAGAAATTTCCATTTGAACAAATACGCAATCCTGTTCGGATTGGAGTTGGAATGGGGTGTGAATCCTTTTGGGGTTTTTTCAGGGTTGTAAAGTTGAGCTGAAAGTTTTATTTCAAGCTTGAGGAAATGTGTTGGTGCAATGTGTCAAGAAATATAATCAAAATATCTGTCCGGATTTGCAATAAAATATATCACCATATATAATATAATCTTAAATGTTCTGAAAGTCAGTCATATCCTTCATTTCGCTTTCATACTCACATTCCAAAAACATGCAGCAAAAGTACAACATTTCGACCCTCTACAAAAATGTAAGCGTTACCAGGATTCTTGGGTTGCCAGATCTTCAGATCTGTTGAATAAACAGAATTAAAGCTTGTATTGTATATAAAGCTAAAGAAAAACCACCTGATTATCAGCCTATTCAGTACTTATTTTATCCACACCCACTGGATATGAGCAATGGCGTGCTCTGATTGGCTACTCAACTAATAGGATATCAGCTTATACACCATAGGAGTTCAGAAAAACTAAATGGTGGTGTGGTTTGCAGAACGAGCTCGTATATCAAAATATCAAGTGTATTCGCCAACACTGGACGAAGGCAGGGTACACCTCGAAAGGCCGCCAGACCATCAACACATACACACACAATCACTCACACTCATACCTAGGGGCAATCTGGAACAGCCAATTAGCCTAATGTGCATGCCTTTGAACTGTAGGAGGAAACCGGAGTACCCGGAGGTAACCCACGCGAGCACAGGGAGAACATGCAAACTCCACAGAGAAACACTCTCGTCGAACCCGGGACTCGAACCCAGGACCGTCTTTATGTTGCAATCGATGGAAATTACTGGGAATTCCAGGTGGGAATACTTCACGGCGTGGATGGGACACCAGCTCATCACATGGACATTTACACACAGAGTCATCAATCCATCGGGGAACCCTCACCGGGAACCCGAGCCCGACATGGAAGTCCTCAAGTCCTCAAGCATGAAATTTCACTCCCCAGTTTGCTTTACAAGCCTTTAAAATTCCGTTTCAGTTCACAACTCCGTTTCAGATACGACCAAAATTCCAAGCAATATTCGAAAGGAAATTTCTGATGGCGTGACTCGAACTCTGGATTATATTCTAAAAGTGTTAAACAGGGTCAAACCTATCTTCTCCGGAGATGTTTCTCACATCCTCATGGTCTCTTCATGGTGAGAGTTTCTTTGATCTGTGATCACTTTTGCAAAAGTGCAAATATTTATTTTTTTGCCATGAGATTATTAGTTTATGGCGATGCGGACTATTTTTCTAACATGAACATCTGAGATTTTTATTTGGGAAAAAATATGCCTCTATGTATATATTATATATCTGTGTGTGTGTTTGCATATATATGTGTGCGCATACGTATGTGTGTGAGAGTGTGATTGTGTGCGTGTGGGAATGTGTGTGTGTATGTATGCTGGTATGTATGTCTGTGTGTATGTATGTCTGTACATGTATGAATGTATGTGTGTGTGTGTGTGTGTGTATGTATGGGTGTGTGTGTGTGTACCAGGCTTGTGCAAAATTCTGAATTGAATTGGAAAATATCTCCCAAATTCTAATTCAATTCCATGAATTTACTGAATTTGAATTGAGGTTGCAAACAGGAAGTAGAATTGCAATTCCAATTTGAATTGAAGGAAGTAGAATTGAAATTCCAGTTGATGATTTTGGTGTGTTCCAGAATCGTGCTTTACAGTATATTCCATACATGACTGTTTTACATATTTCATACAAATGTTATTGCTGTGAACTCCACGTCTACCTGAGAGAGTAAACCAGGCCTGACGGAGGGCGCTGATCGTTTGGTGTTCTGGAAAGAAAACCAGAGCAGTTTCCCAAACCTAGCTGCACTCGTCTCCAAATATCTGGCCATACCTGCACCTGTCGAGAGGGTCTTTAGTGTTGCAGGAAAGATAATCCGACCAGAACGACGTCGTCTCAGTGATAAAACCATTGAGGAACTTCTGACAATTAGATGCAACAAAGTTACCCTAAAAATTAAGAACTGTAATAACTGATTATTGCATTTTCCACAATTTGGTGTCATTCGTTCATTTTCAAATAAAAAGAATATTACAAATTGTTCAAAATGGAGGGAATTTGTGTTTAATTTTAGGGTTTGTAAAGTGTTTTTAGTATTTAAGCCAAAACCTTTGTTAAACGCGACAAAAACTTCCTGTTACTTGGCTGTAAGGAATTTCTCCGAATTGCAATGAATTTAATTCCACTTCCTGTAATTCCAAATCAACATCCTGTGGGGTGGAGCCAATTCGATTCAAATTCCAATTCTTCAAATGAATTGAATTGAAATTCCAAACTCGGAATTTTGCACAAGCCTGGTCTGTACGGATGGGTGTGTGTGTATGTATGTCTGTATATGTATGTATATAGGTGTGTGTGTGTGTGTGTGTATGAATATATGTATGTATGTGTGTATGCATGTATATCTGTATATGTATGTGTGTGTATGTCTGTACGCGTTTGTGAGTGTGTATGTATGTATGTATGTATGTAAGTGTGTGTGTGTGTGTGTGTGTATGAATGGATGTCTATATGTATGTGTGTGTATGTCTGTATGCGTGTTTTTGAGTGTATATGTGTGAGCGGGTGTGCGGGGGTGTGTGTGAGCGGGTGTGTGTGTGTGTGTGTATGTATGAATGTATGTCTATACGTATGTGTGCGTATGTCTGTATGCGTATATGTGTGAGTGTGTATGTGTGACCGGGGTGTGTGTGTGTGTGTGTGTGTGTGTGTGTGTGTGTGTATATTATGTATCCAGCATGTAGATTGTTGCGTGCAGTCAGTGTGTTGGATTTCGATCCTGTTTCTGACTGTCTTTAGTTCAGTGCAATTCTGTCCTTCATCTTCATCTCAAACTGAATAAAGGAATTTTAGAAGGACGTGAAGAGCATCCTGAGATCTCGTCTGCGTCTAACCAGGACAAAGCAGCTGCATCAGCGGGCGCTGCCCGGGCTGCAATTTATTTATTTTTATCTTTGAAAGAGCTGAACAGTGTGAGAGAAAAATGAGAGAGAGAGAGAGAGAGATGAAGAAGCGCACAGTATTTATGTTGTCGTGTGTGTGTGTGTGTGTGTGTGTGTGTGTGTGTGTGTGCTGGGGGTGGGGCTTACACCATCGTCTTCTTACTGCAGTGCTTCGATCTTCTGCAGCATGTCTTTCAGTTTCCCGCTTTTGTCAAGCGCGTCCACGTCACTCCCTCCTCCGATACACTCCTCACCAATAAACACACGCGGCACCTGCACACAACAATAATACCGCCGTACAAGACATCTAGTTTAGAATACCTGCAACAGATTTTTGAAAAAACATTTTTTTGGATAACACTTGCACAACTAGGCCCATTGTAGCTAAAGATCACATGCTTGGATACGGCATAGCAACAACACAGTGCACAGCCAACATTCTACGTTATATATATTGCTTAAATATTAAGGATTCCTTGTGAAAACCCCCGAGCTCACAGGCTTAGTGTCTCTTATTCACCTGTTCTACATCTTGTTTTGGTTCTCTGTGTTTACAATTACAATAATAAGACAGTGTGATCGGAGGAATGATCTTGAACGATCTTGTGTGTGTGTGTGTGTGTGTGTGATAACTTGGCAGTGCAACACTGATACATAAAAGGTGGAAAAGTCTGAGATCAAGTATTAAGGAGCAGAAGAAGGTATTATGATTTCAAGAGGAATAAAGAAAGATGATGTGTAGTAATATCATGGTGCCCAGGCCGGGGGTCATTGATACTCGCATACAAGCAAACGGTTTCAGAAAGATCTTGCGACCGGTTCTGATTTATTTCCAAGAAATAACACTGTATTTCATGTTTATTTAATATACATGGTAAGTGAATGCACTCCTTTAAAGGAGCCGTGTCATGATTTTTACCCAAATTTACTTGCCCTAAATAAATTAAATAAAAGTCATCTATATACGCCCCGAATGTCCAAAATACTTGTCTATATATTTGTTACATATCATTTTAGCTTGCGAAACAAAAGCAGTCGAGAGTTTTGGAGCTGAGCGGCACCGTGGCGTAGTGGTTAGCACGTCCACCTCATAGCAAGAAGGCCCGGGTTCGATTCCCAGCTCGGGCGTTTCGGTGTGGAGTTTGCATGTTCCCCCCATGCTTGCGTGGGTTTCCTCCAGGTACTCCGGTTTCCTCCCACAGTCCAAAAAACATGCACGGTAGGCTACTTGGCTGTTTCAAGCCGCCCCTAAGTGTGAGTGTGTGCGAATGGTTGTGTGAGTGTTGGCCCTGCGATGGCCTGGCGAGCTGTCCAGGGTGTACCCCGCCCTCGTCCAGAGTCGGCTGAGATGGGCGCCAGCCTCCATGCGACCCTAATTAAAATTAAGCGGCTTAGAAATGAATGAGTTTTGTATATAATACGTGACGAACCATACGAAACGTATGAACCCATTTCATGTCTTGTGTCCTTTGTAAATCAGATTCCCTTCTACATGAATGATTACATCTTGATTGATAACACCGTTCATGATATTTAGGCTATTTTTATTTTTCCCAAACAATCATGACACTGTCCCTTTAAAGGGGCGTGGTCTGTTTACGGGAAGGCGAATGAGTCATACTTTCTGTTAGAAAGTTAAAAATAAAGCGAAATACGGTTAAAACAGAAGATTTTACAGACACTTGATGTTTATAAAGGCGTTAGGTTTATACAGCTTAACTTTCAGAGAACATAATGTGTAAATTATCCGAGTAAAGTGGGGAAAACTACAGAGGCAGGTCGGAAGTACTCACGGTCCTAGCGCCCGTCCGCTCTCTGAGGTAATCCTGAATCGCGCTCGTGTTGTCCTGAACGGTGATGTCGATGAACTCTAAATGCCCGGATTTAAAGCTGTATTTGGACAGAACGTCTTTCGCGAGGACGCAAAAAGGACACGTTGGCTTCAGAAACACAACCACTTTATCTCCTCTGATGTGAGCTTTCACGAATTCCTGAGCCATGATACCGACCTCTCCACCGCTCTCCCTGCAGTACACTTCCTCAAATGAACTACACCGCTTCTGGAGAGGGGCGCGTCCCAAATCGCTCTACATGCGCCGCGTTCGTATGACGTGACCCGTATGTTCATGCTTCCTCATTCATATAAAGCGCCGGGAGTGGATTGGGACTCACCCGTGTTGCCTCAGGAGTGAATATAATGTGTTTCCTGTTCAGGGTGAAGCTTTGGGGGTGAATAAGGAACCAAACGTCCAAGAAAAGACTCCCAAGTTCCTTCTCTAGCAGATAAAAAGCTTCTGTTTCTCTCAGAATGTGCGAGAAAACACCCCTTCTGAGAAGCCACAAAGCAATCGGTCTGGAACCTTCCAGATTTTGCACGGCTTTGTTTCTGATTGTTACAAACCACTGACACTGGAGACTCCTTCCGAAAACACTGCGTACACATTACCTGGTGGATGGCATGGTGGTTAGCGCCACGGTCTCACAGCCAGAAGAAGGTCCTGGGTTCGGGTCCCAGGCTGAGCGAGGGCATTTCTGTGCGGAGTACGCGTGGTCTCTCCGTGCTTGAGTGGGTTTCCTCCGGGTGCTCCGGTTTCCTCCTACAGTCCAAAGATATTCACCTTAGGCTAACTTGCTGATTAAATTGCCCCTAGGTGTGAGTGGTTGTGTGAGTCCCCGCCCCCCTAATAGTATTACGCGGTTCGGTGAATGTCTGAGAGTGAAAACCGTCATTTATCAAAGAAAAACATACGCAAGCACGGCCTGTGCAAAATCCACACAGAAACATCCTCGCGCGAGCATGAGACTCGAACCCAGGACCTTATTGCTGGGAAGCAAACGTACTAACCACTATGCCGCCGCCGTTCCTTCACCAGCTTCTATATTCTCTTTCTTGAAGTTAACAAGCAAAAAAAGTGGGTCATGTGACAAACTCTGAAACCCTCCTACGTGGCAGAAACCATTGTCTGTTACAAAGCGCTGGGACTGGAGACTCCTTCCATTTTACCTTGGAAATTATCACAAAAGAAAACTTCCCCACATCAATGGTGAGGTTTTTTCATTGCTTAAAGGGTTAATGTGCAGCACTTGCCGTACGCGTCCCTAATAATAACCTCGAATTTATCCTAGTGTGCCTTAGCATTCGTTACAGAAGAGTTAATGAGCTTTAGATAAACACCAAGCCAAGATATTTCCATGATAACAATATTACGTTCTGCCCTTACAAGATACATTACTGACAGTTTGTACCCACTTTGTAATTGGTCCTAAAAATAAAGAATCCCTGAATCATCTCACGTGTCCCTCTGTACACAACTATGAATGTAAACCAGCATGTCAGACAAATCTACCGTGACGATTTAAAGCAGTCGCTGACACCGCCAGCGGAGTCGATCCAACGGATTTAAGGCAAACTCCTATTCCAGCGAGTAGATTTAACGGATCCATATCCTACGCCAAGACAGTGCCAAATTGTTGAGCAGTAATTGCATGGCAAAGACCAATTCTGACGAATTTTTACAGTGACCTTGAAAAATTAGGTAAAGGTCATGGTCAGCTGAACTAACGTGAGAGGGTGTTGAGGGTGTCAAACCGCTTAATCCTACTAGCTGACACTGGGCGAAGGTGGGGTACACCCTGAACAGCTCACCAGAGCATCGCAGAGCCAACACACACACACACACACACACACACACACAACCATTCACACTCACATCCCTACCTAGGATTCACACTAAAGGTGAGATAGAAATGTAGGTGGCTTGAATTAATTATTATATATTTTTTTGTGAATTTTGTAATTCACGCCAAGATGTCTTGTGACTCCACATGCAAGCGAATATTTTGCGGCTTAAATATGTACATTGCGAAAGTCGCAAGATGGTTGTGCGGCAATTTGCGGGTGATTTGCTATTGGTTTACAGATGTTTGGAGGGAAAAAAAGGCGAATCTCCCGTCGTGAAATGAGTCGCGTTTAGTTCGCTTTTTATTTACGTGTTATTACCGCGAACAAAATGCGAAGAAAATACATGGAATACGGTGGAAGCCAGCAAGTCTTAAACCTTCCACGTGGGAGTTTCCAACTTGTTGCTTTTTCTTACGAACAAAAAACCCCCGAATAATTTCCGAACAAAACGACAACTTTGCAGCCTTCTCACGACTGTTTGGGAGGAGTTGAAGACGCTTTCACCTCAGAGCCTTATGTGACATTCGCAGAAATTTCAAACATTTTTTTTGAGGAGATCACGAACCAGGTGACGAAAATGCGATGCCGCGAGACAGATTTGAGAACATTTTGAGAATGAAAAGTCATCTTTGCCATTCGCACCAGTCGCTTTTCTATCACACCTCTAGTGTGGTTGCTCCTAAGCAGTTTGGCAAATGGATGAATGAAGAAAACAAAACTGACTAAACAGGAACATTTTCGGCAAAGTGCAGTCAGTGCCAACGGCAGTGGCGTGCACGGATTGGGCAGACTGTGTGGCTGACGTGAGCAGAGACAACAACAAAAATGGAGCTAATGGCTTAACGACATTTGCATACATATGGAGCTAAAAAAACTTTTTTTTAATGTCTTTTTATTGACTTTCCCCATTTTCTCCCCTAATTTTAGTCATATCCAATTCCCACCCTTCTAGTATTGCCTTCCCCATCACATGACCACCACCAACCAGGGAGGGGTGTAAGGGTGCCTCTTTACGAACTGCTGCGCATGCGTATTTTGGGGTGGCCTGACACATACGAATGAGCTCACAGACGCTCATGATTTGGCTGGTAATTGCTGTGTGTGACAGAAAAGTGAGCGTATGCCATCCCTCCCTCCCGTGCGAGCTCAACCAATTAGCGCCCATTGACTCCCAGGTGCCGTTTCGTATGGTTCGTCACATATTGAGCTCCAGAACTCATTCATTTCTAAGCCGCTTAATCCTAATTAAGGTCACGGAGAGGCTGGCGCGCCGACTCTGGGCGAGGGCGGGGTACACCCTGGACAGCTCGCCAGGCCATCGCAGGGCCAACACACATACAACCACTCAGACCTGGGGGTTTCATGGTAATTTTGTCAGTATTAACATTAGCATTACGTGACACCTCAGCATTTGTTTCGGAAATTTCTTGCTAAATAAGTTATCAGTTTTTATTCATATTTACATTCCATCAATAACCCCTTTAATTCAACAGCCCTCTCTCGTAACAGAGTTTAAAAGAAAAAAAAACCAAGCTGTTTATTAAGGCTAAGTAAATAAAGCTCAGGAAGAAGCATGAACACTTTGCCAAGTTCACATTTTTATTGAACTGATGTAATGCATTTCTCAGATAAACATGTTGGAAATAAAACAATCTTAGTAAACCCCATCCCACTTTTATACCAGAAGAGGGAGTTTGGTTTTGGTTTTCCTTCCAACATTTTCCTTTGTTTTTGCATGTTTCAGTTTGTTTTAGGATTTGTGCCTTACCCAGCACGGGGTATCCCCCTCCCTCTTTAAACGGTTAGTGTCAAACCCGTACTTAAAGGTCTGTTTAAAAAACAAACTGATTTCGAAATCGGTTGATCTTCCTCCCTAAAGCCGACCCAACAGTGGAGTTGGAACTGTGCACCGCATGGAGAAACACGAACTAGGGCTCGGAGGGAGGGAGGGTGAGAAAGAACCCCACGTCTCCACGAATTCATCATTACACACGTTTGGCTGTGACTTCAATCATCCAGTTCTGGACCACAAAGATTAATGGAAGAGGAAGAATGATGAAGTGTCCAGAGTGGGGGGAAGGAAAAAAATAAATAATAACAGCAACAATAATACTTTAAAAAAAATAAAATAAAAAAAAATTAGGAGGAAAGGCGTATTTTGAAATCGACACACCACCCAACCCAGACAGCGATAGAGCAAGAATACTGAAGGGGATTTAATCACATGTACGTCCAGTTGTACTCAATACTCTTCATTCTTCACAAACAGGGTTCACAATGCTACACCTGGGGCTGATCGCTGCACAGTTTGACCCGTCGCCGATTCCTGCTCCACACATCCTGGTGCAAGAACATCGGAAATAATAAGAGCGTCTGCACAACCGTCTCCCATAATCCACTAAGACTTTGCATATACCTGTAGTGATCAAATATTCAATTTACATCCGGCTGCACGATAAAGCAGCGCAAGCAGTATTAACACCTCCCCCCCCTTCCCCCCTTCCCATTAAGCCCTTGCTTAAAAAGCAAGAACAGAATAATGATCTACAACGCTTGCATTTTCTTGAAGGAAAAACTCATTGCGTATCATCTTACACACACACAAGCCAAACCAACAGATGCAGTTTATTGGAAATCGTCAAAACAGGATGTTTCCCCCCTTCAAAATAATATTCCAACACAGGCTTTGTAAACAAGTTTCCCTTAAGCATCATCCCCCCCGCTTTCGAATGTATTTCATGAAAATAAAGATTTGCGTTTATATCTGATCACCAAACACAATTTGCTTACGTCAAAAGTAAATCTGCGGAATTTCCTTCCTCCGGATTAAAAAAAAAAAAAAGCTTAGCAAAAACAGCATGCTAGTCTCATTTATAAATAACTCTGGTTTTGAAAGGTATGGAATAATTAAGAATACATTTGAAATTGTAATATAGGTATGGCTCTGGTGGTTCTGCCAAAAAGAAGAGAAAAAAAAAACCCAGAACCTTGTGTTCTTGTGTGTGTCTGGTGCTGTGGAGAGAAGACGTACACACACTCTGGCATATGCACACAAACACACACCCACACCGTCCTCATCATTCATGTAACACGAGCCAGGTTGATCACCAGTGCTCTGACGGTTCAAAGGCTATAGCAGCTTTTTTTGGTTTTCATTTTCTTTCTTCCCCCCCCTTTATTTATTTATCTTTTAAATCCATTTTCCACCCCTTCCTCTCACTGGCCAATCCGGCCTCCCCTTGTTAAGCTAAAGAAAAAAACAAAAACAGTACTTTCCTCTATTTCCCTCTTGCATACACACACACACTCTCTTTCTCTCTCTCACACACACACACCTTGATCGCTCTTGTACACATCTCAAAAAAAACAAACACTTGACGATCTGCCGCGATTTTCCGTCGCCTCAGACACACGTACACGCGCTCACAAAAATCGCACACACCTTCCACGGATGTGTGTCTGAACTTTGTCACTAGGTCACAGTCGTTTTTCTTCTGCTCCGGGCCCCTGGAACACGGTCGGACTCCACATCCTGGTGTGTAAACGAACGCGTTAAGGCACCATTTGCACGGTGAGCGAATACTGCTGCTGCTCAAGGCAGGGTCCCAAGAACAAGGGAATCTTATGGCTCCTGGCTCCACGCTCCCCTAAGCCATGTACCCCTAAATTCTTTCTTCCTCTTTTTTTTTTTTTTCTTTTTTAAATACGCACTGGCTCAGCTGCCCCGGTGCAAAAGGCTTCAGGAAGTCAAATAGACACTGTGTATTGTAAGGCCCCCGGCAATGCATTTGCATCCAGAAAAGAAACTAAACCTTATCATCCTCCTCCTCGCCGCCATCCGTGGATCTTCTCCTTCCATTCAAAATAAATAGATCTTTCTTTTCTCTTT
>JBCNYH010000026.1:25184599-25201076 GCA_039654325.1 Tandanus tandanus
CCCCCCCCCCCCCCCCCCCCCCCCCCCCCCCCCCCCACAACAACCCACTGACCTATTAAACACTACAGCAATCTGGCTTCACTGTTGCAGGGACAGCTCTGACTTTTTTTTTTTCCCCAGTTTGAACACTGCAGGAAGTCAACAAAGTGCATGTCGCATGATTAGTGCGGCGTGACCGAGCGCGTTTGATGCAAAGACGCGTGCCAACAAATAGACGAGGCGCAGAAACCAGCGAGGCAGATCGATAAAGCTGCATCTCGCTTTTCAGACAGTTTCACATTTTCTTGTTATGTCAAAACCAGGAGACGGACCGGCCCTCTCTTCCTGCCCTGATCACTCAGTGGTCACTTGCATTTAACACACAAAGTGCTGCTAAAAAAAAAAAAAAAACAAAACCCAGCATTAAGTGCCATTTCTGCATTGAAACCAGCAGGAGGAAGCGAAAAAGGCCCTTTCCTGGAATATTCCCCATTCCAAACAGTAAACAAAGGGAGTCCAAAAACCCTCTCATCCAATTCACGACAAAATATTTTCAAACGAAGCCTGCGTGCTACGTGTACAAATATGTACACGTGTGTGTATGAGCGAGTCTCCTTCACACACATGGATAGGATTAATCGACGGATTACGAGCGAGTCGTGTTCTACCTTCAGCGGCAGGGCAGACACATGGTGTTCAGACCGCTTTAACTGATTTTATTACATCACTTCATGCTTGGGTAGAGTACAAAGTCTTCAGCGTGCGGTCTCCTCACCGAGCTGCGAGCGCTACCGTTCTGTTCTGATCTGTTCTGCATGAAATTTGCCCCCGTCCAAGTCAAATCAGCCATGAAGGCTCATGTGATAAGACGGGGATATCTGTCAGGCGTGCACAGTTTCGGTGAGGCGAGACCGAGCCTGAACCAGGTTACGTTTGTTTTATTCTCACCGCACTCATCTGCCAAGCCTTAAGTTTCCTGTACATCATTTTCTCCTTGAAACTTTTCCAGCTTTATTACACAGCGGGTACTTTGGAAATGCTGAACTAGCCAAAACACGGGCTGCGTGCATGCATCTCATCGACATCAGAGATTCTGATCTCATCCTAAGTAAGCACACACACACACACACACACGGCTGAAGTGCCCTTGAGCAAGGCACCCAACCCCCAGCTGCTCTTCGGGTGCTGCAGTGTGAGGCCGTGAAGATGGACTAAGGGATGGTGCTCCTCACTCCCCTCAACCCCCACACATTTTTCCTGTTTCCTGTATTTTTACCTTTCGGTCCCAAAGCCGCTCCTCTAACCATTAGGCTACGCCTGCCCCAAAGATTTCGGGCTTGAACCCACGACCCTGAGATTAAGAGTCTCCCGACTGAGCTAGCCGAGCGACGGGTTATGTGTTGAATGACGGCACAAGATACCACATACTTGTTAGCAACATTCCTAAACCTTGCTGATGTAAAGTCATCATTCGCTGGAGGAGTATACCCCGCCCCCACCACGCCCCTCAACCCACTTTTCCACACTTTTCCCACAGTCAGGCTCAGACCTTGGCACCAAGTAACACTAACTTCCATCACAATTTTACATTCCTCAGAAGAGTCTGTCATTTTTATTATTATTATTATTATTAACTCTTTGCATGCCATGTAATTTAAAAAAATTACTGCCTGTCATTAGCACAAAAGTTTAAAGACTAAATAAAATTTAAATAAGATTAAAATGCCAGAAACACTGATACTACCCTTAAACTAAAATATCTTCGAGTGATTTGTCAAAAAATATAATTATAATATATTTATATAATTAGCTCTTAGTTATTATTCTATTCGCACTGCGACAGCCTTGTTCCTCTTTCGTGACACGCAATCCAGGATTTCCTACCGATCTCTTCCTCTCACTGCCTTTCATCCGCCCTTCTCACTTTAATACCTTATTATTATTATTCTCTCCGTGTTTGTTTATTGTTTTTTACCTGCTGTAAGGTGCTTCCCAGCGAGTTGCGGTCCTTTTGGCTGACCCCATCACGCTGGAGCCTGGCCAAGACCTCCAGCTTCTTGTAGGAGCGCAGAGCCAGCAGGTGGATGATGCGCTCCCGGTATGGCCGCTGGGACACCGGGTTGTTGGTAAGGCACTTGCGGATGGTGTTGGCTGGATTCATGGGGGTCGACCGTTTCCTCTCTGGGACCGGGTCAGGGGCTGAGGGTGCTGGCTTTCGGATTTGCACCTTCGTACCTGTGAGGAGGACGGAAGCAAATGAGAGCGACGGCAATCAGTTCGAGCTCTTACGTCAGCGGATGAGCGGAGCCCAGCCGCAGAGTTCTCCCTCAACAACTCGATGCATAAGGAAGAAGAACCGCGTCTGAAGGTAAAGCCTCAGGGACGGCTGGTACACTGCGCTGACTCGAGATTTCCGCTGCTTTTCTCTCGCTTCCCCCGCTCGACTGCTTGATGCAAATGCCCCCTCTGTAACTCTCCAGGTGCAGGAAGCGCAAAGAAGCAGTGAAAGACGTTGCTAGTTAATCTCGCACCGTGCAGCATCCTGCTGTGCTCAGGCAAGCAGGGCCTCCCGACCACGGCGTTTGGGTGGGGTCGGGTTATATGCTGGGGCAGAAACTCCTGCTGGGATGTCATTAGGGAAACCAAAACGTGCTTCGATTGTGGTTGCGCTTTCCTGTCACTTTCCATGTACATCCTACTCTTTGTTGTTGTTTTTTTTTCACTCTTCAGGAGTCAGAAACAAGAAGCTTGTTTATTACTTGGTAGAGAAAGTAAGTCCTTCCTCCCCACCCCCACCCCCCAAAATAGCATGAATAATTATTCTCTTTTTTCAAACTCAAAAGAAAGGAAGGACAGGAGGGATCGTCTGGTCTGCAACGAGAACTGGAAGTCCAGTAAAAACGGAACAGGGTTATTTTTATCCTGCTTATCAACAATCTTATTTATTCTAGACCAGTTCACTGTTCAAACACGAGCAGGACGGATGCGCCGCTTTTAACGAGCGCTTAGTGGGAAAGGGGCGGGGCTTAGATGCAACAGTGAACTCTGAGAAAATGAAAAATGCAAAATTGCAGGTTTCACTGCCTAACCGTTCTAAAACAGCTGTCGGGAGGGTGAGCGCACTGTACAAGCTGCACTTCACGTCACACGGGATCCTCCAGGATCAGAACACACACACACACACACACACACAAACGCTCGTCCACATTAATAAAACGAGTCTATTCTCATGTTTGTGCCGCGTCAATGAAAGAAGCTGCGATTGAACCCAAACAAAGCCACCTGCCTCTGAATTGCCCTCCGGGTTTGATGACCTTGGTGCCCCTCTTGCGCGTGTCCTCCTCGGCCTGTGTCATGCGCTCTCTGGTCACCTGGTAGGAATCGCTGGTGGCGCATACTGTGATTTTGTCCTGGATCGCCCCCAGAGAGGACAAGTGGGGGACCCCGGAGCTAGACGTAGCGGACAAAAGCGCAAGGTGAAAGATCTTGTTTGTGCGCAATAACTAGAAGAAATTGCTTAGATGTTGTTGTGTTTTGGGTTTTTTTTTGGTTACCTGGCCACTTGTTGCTGAATGCATTCAAAACTTCCCTGAGGATTGTCCTTGCCGACATTGGACAGGTAGAAATCGAAGATGTGAGTTCCATCCGAGACGTCAGACTTTGGAATCTTAATGCGCTGTAGGATCGCAAAAAACAGGATGGCATAAGAGCGGGTCACGGAGTTCACGAAATGATACAGGAAAATGAAAAGACGGACCATGACATGTTCAAAATATATAAATAAATAAAAGTAAAATAAGTTGCTGGGGGGTGTGTGTGAAGTATTTCGGGTAAACAATAGTTATTCTCATCACGGGGGTCTTGAACCATTGAGCAACACGAATTTGTCAGCGATCTATTTCACACAAACTAGTTTTATTTTTCCCTGGAAGTGTTTTTGTAAAGGAAAACTAACCCTTCTTGTTCACCAAGGATCTCGACCAATCAGCTTTACAGAATATTTCCATTTTAACATCCCGGCCACCTCGATAATCACAGCACATATATATATAAATAAAAATCATTTTTACAGGGAATGTGTAAACGCTCTTCGTTAGAAACCTCACCTCTCTCTTCTCCATAACTAAAGGTAGAATGAACTGCTGGCAAAACACCAAGTTAGCAAAAACACCATCAATCATCATATGCCTGTTCCCCCCCAAAAAGCTTTTTTTGGCTTTTAAGGGTGATCTGGTGAAAGCCTTAGCAGCCTCCCACGGACAGATCAGCAGGCATTTAGCTTCCTCGAAACCATGGTACCAGATTGTAAAGCCCAAATTTGTTTCAAAGCATCATCTGCTGGTCACTGTGACTTTATTCTTTGTTGTTTTATCTCTCTCTTTGTAATGGCGGATGTGTAACTATCCCATAACCCACGCTAAAGCTAACTTTCATAACCCTGGGTTTACACCGGGGCACGATGTCCATGATCCCCACGATTTGAGGGAACCCGGGGGATTCGTGACCACCCCGAGGGATAAGCTACGCCACGCACAGGTTTAGGTCATTAGGTCATAGGGAGTGCCTACGCAAAAGTTCAGAAAGCTGGCCTGTGCATGAGCCGAGCAATGGCTGGGACAAAGTTATTGCCACGCCGTCCGCCAAGCCAACGACAATACCCCTGTGTAACAACACAGCAAACCGACTTTAAGCATAACTACAGAACCACAGGGTAGTATTAACAGCTTCACGACAGCAAACTCTGGTGTAGCGTGCAGGGTCAGAGGTTAACCAGCTATTTTTATAGACGAGCAGTGAAAGCCGAAAAGCCTCAGACTCGACCCTCAGGCCAAAGAGACGACTCCGAAATGCTAGGACGAGCGTTAGGGGAGCTGTGGCGTGCAAGCACACCCTTTTACCAGGTTGTGGTTCAAACTGAGTTTTTCCATGAAGATTGACTGAAAACTTTTTTCCTGCAGGTTAGGATTTAAAAAGTGGCCCCGAAGAGCACGTTCTGGTGTGTAGTGTCCACCTACCCCTTGCAGTCCTTGGAAATGTATTGTTGGCTGGGAGGACGGTACATTCTGGAAAGAGAAAGGGAGAAAGAATAAGGAGAATGAAGGCACAAGTAAATATTAAAGAAAAAAAAAAAAGAAAAAAACCTGCAGCCTCTCGGGTTTGCATGGAACTTCACATACACACTAATCGACTGTTTATTTAAATCAGACACAAACAGGAAGGAAAAGGTTTTCTAAATCTTGTCAAACTATTCCGACCAAAACCCCCTCCTCAGGGCTACGACGCTGAATTTCTCCCCTTAGGAGAAAAAAAAAGGTCCTGAGTGACATGACCTGACCCTCATTGTTGAAATGAATTGCTCAGGATATCCGTACTGTACACGGCGGTCAGTGTGCGCCGTTTCATGTAAGAGTGTATTCATCTCAGTAGCACGACTATAATAACACCAGTTCACTTCACTGATTCCGTACAAGTCATAAACACAATGGGGTGAGCAGGACATTCCCAACACACACCCAAAAATTATTTTTTTTCTTTTTTACAAAATTAATTTTATTTTTTTTTTTTTAAAAGTTAAAATTCACCCCGCCACCACTGGGGTGTGATGTCATGCTCCATTATGTGTTTTATTCCTCTGACGCCATTTTATTCATTTAACATCCTAAACTTTTTTTTAAATAAATCTCCATTTATAGTTCTATTTCACTTTGTGAAACCTTGATGAAACAAGTTCCTGCTATCGCTGACTTATTAACAACCATAAAAAGTCATCCGCTCACCAACTTCTCTTTTTCTGTTGAGGTTAATAAGATTTATTAAAAAAAGGCACCTCATGTTACACAGAAACCACAGTGTCCTCCTTCCTAAAGGCTTGAAGGAACCTCGAACTCTTATACAGTGCTGACACTGGAGACTCCTTCCCACAGTGCGTCCCAGAACAGTGCCTCAGACCTACTATCATTTTAGTGGAATTTTTTTCTCAGTAGTAAAAATGACTTGGACATTTAAAATGAGTTTTAACACACATTTTTATTGTACTCTGAATGGCGTAATGCCTGACGCATCACTAATTAACTGCCGTACGTGACTCGTTCCAGACGCTCTAAGTGTTTGACGAATGCCTGTAACGTTTGTGATCGGGCGTGGACCCCAGGGAAAGGTGTCCCAGCCGTCTACTTCTGATTTCTGATCAGTGACGTCTCGGCTGTCTGATTGAAATCAACGAGACAACGAAGCGTAACAACGCGCTCGTGCTTCTGTTCAGAACCGAACGCGGAGTTGGGGGGTGTATACAGTAGATGGGACCCTTTTTTTGGAACTTGTTCTTGATGGTGTGGTTTTAAAAAGAAAAACGTGCACAAGCCCAGTGTGGCTTTTGAGTTCAGTGTCGGTCACTTCTTCTAGTTTAAGCAAAAGGCAGCAAGTGAAGCACTGTTGTAGCGCGTTCTCAATTCGGATTCATCAGAAGGAGGTTCGATCCGGTTTCTGTGGCTTCTCCGTTTGGACAGTTACGCTGCAGGATGGGAATTAGTGCATCGATTCTAATACAGGGTTGGGTTAAAGGTGCATCAGGTGAGATTTATCTTCAGAGTTTGGTCTTTGATGATTCAATGGGTTTCATGGACAGTGACTGCTTGAAAGTAAGCATCCCTGCATTCTGTTTCCCCAAACAGGTCAACTCAGTGTGTGTGAGAGAGAGAGAGTGTGAGAGAGAGAGAGAGAGAGTGAGAGAGAGAGTGAGAGAGAGAGTGTGAGAGAGTGTGTGAGAGAGTGTGTGAGAGAGAGTGTGTGAGAGTGTGTGAGAGAGTGTGAGAGAGTGTGAGAGAGAGTGTGAGAGAGAGTGTGAGAGAGAGTGTGTGTGTGTTAACTCATTCTAAATGTCCTTCAAGTCATTTTTATTTAATAAAAAAACCCAGCCATTTCCACATATCAATAGAGCAACGTGCAAAAAATACCAGCGAATGTTTCCAAATCTATTTCATAATAATCACTCAGTCATCCCACTTCAAACAATTCAATATACAACGTGGGTGTGTGTGAGAGAGAGAGAGAGTGTGAGAGAGAGTGTGAGAGAGAGAGAGAGAGAGAGACACACACACACACACACACAAAGAGCAAATAAAAACTTCTCATATATATAATTCAATACATAAACAACACTCGAGTCAATTTAATCTACAACATCGACAGCATTCAGGAACCATTATAATTTTATTTATTTATATTTAAATATCACTTGCGATTTCATACATGCAGGTCAAAGTTCACCTTGATAACATCGGCACACAATGAGAGCAACCAAGAAACAATCTTTAGAGAACCGGTTTGTTCCATCTGGCTAGAAAGCATAAAAGTTCTCAGGGCCTCAGAGATCATAAACGCTATTTGTTTATAAATGGCGCCGCCGACTGTCGTACAGGCCGGAACCTGCGCTGTCGGAGCTTTTATAACCTCTGCAGTCGGATTTTCCATCTCGCGAACGCTGAACCTGATCTGCAACCAAGTAAATCCTGACTCGAATCTGGACTCGCGGTCAGCAGATGGGATGAGTCAGTGAGTTCGACGAGTGCGTTCGGAGCTGGAGATTTCCAGCATGTCACTGCTGCTGAATAGAAGGCAGTCTGTGTCAGGCTGGGTGTGAAAGCTATTTATTTTAATTAATGCAAGATAACAAATGATGAGCTTTTATTCCAATGTTCATGTGGTTGGTCTGCGATACATGTTTGAAATGCAAAAAAAAAAAAAGAAAGAAAAAAAAAAAAAAAAAAAAAAAAAAAAAAAAAAAAAAAAAAAAAAAGGCGCCTACTTCCAAAACGCCGTGCAGTCGAAAGCTATAAAACATGCAAACATGCAGAGAAGAGTTCTAATAGGTGTCCCAGGCTAGCGCCAGACCTCGCGCGTTCGGAAAGTTTTTATCACTCAACACGACCATGAACCGCCGACTTTCTCAGCTTACTAGCCACGCACACCTTGAGCCCGCCCCCCGGACAGCCTGTCAGGAAACCCACAAGATCCTCACCTACTCACCACGTCGAATAAAACTCACTCCTTCCTCCGCTAGAACTTCAACAAGTGTCGACGTGACCAATACATCCAGTCCATGGAACCTAAACGGACACGCCCTTTCGGATCCTGAAGCTCGTGACCACAACACTGGTGCCCAACCCTGTTCCCGGAGACCTTTCACTCCAACCTCCAACACCCCGGCACCCACCCTAAATCTAATCATTAAGACTTAAGTCTTGATTGGATGATTAGCTTGGCGTGATTAAATCGGGAATGAAAGTCTTCAGGACGGTCCCGGGTTCCAAAGAGGTGGCCTTCGCTTTTTATCACCTGTCTTGTTGGTTTAATTATCCGTTTAACAAGTTCATGTTCCATGGTTGTTGGTTTTTTTCCATTCTTTCACCTAACTGCTTAATCCTATTAGGGTCACAGGGAGGCTGGAGCCTACCTCAACCAACACTGAGCAAAGGCGGGGTACACCCCCAATACACCAGTACCAATACACACCTGATGAAAGCTTGTCTGTGCTGCCTGTCATCATGTAAGTCAGCGATACATAACAGCATCTCAGTGACGCAGCAGCATTATAAGGGCTTCCTGAAGTGGGCATGTGTGGACACCAATCAGGACACAGGACAACAATCCAAGTCATGTTCCCTGCTAATAAACTGTTATGATACCAGCAAAGGTTGCACCCTGTAATAGCACTGATCCATATACTTTCAGTAAGAACGAGTTTTCATCTGATGTGGATAATTATCCATCGAATGAGTACCCAGATACCTCGAATTACCCAGCGTTGCAGACCTCCTTCTATACATTTCTTTATACGTGTTCATTTCTTTAAACTCAGTGCTACCTTGGGACACGGTTAAGAAAGTGATTTGCACAGTCTGTGGTTTATGCAAACACAGTATTACTGATAATAAGCGTAATTACAAAATTAATATTCAAAAGCACGTTACACAAAGGATTCATTTCGCTGTTACTCTGGTCTGAAGTGTAAATCTCTACCTGGTAAACACAAGAGACAACTTCGTATTTAAGTAAATATTTGGACGAACATAATCGAAACAAATGTAAACAAAAACGTCATATTTTCTAGTCACTCAGGAAGTCTTGGAGAAACTGGAAAAGTTAAAATTTAATAGTAATAAAAATAAAAACAACAACAGAAAGATATGGAAATAAACAGAAAATGTCCAAAATTGCAAATTAGCCTTTAGCAAGAAAATTAAATGGGGGGTAAAAATTATTGTAGCAGAATCTTGGCTAAAACAAGTTTTAATGCAAATTCTTTTGAATTTCTACCCTGCACTTTGCATTAATAAATAAATAAATCAAATTACTAGATGTTAAAATTGCCAATTTTGTTTTAAAAAGAAAACTGTAGTAGAAATGTTTGCATGCATGTCTGCTTACGACAAAACTAAATATTTATATGCAAGCTTGTACATGATCGTTTGTATAAAATGTGCCAAATTACTAGTTAATTGGCAGGAAAAATTTCAAAATCCCCCGTCTTAAGTTCCCACAGAAAGTTTTTAGAAAGTTTCCAAAAGTGTAAGAAATTTTCCACCCCTTTATAACCCTAGTCCAAAATACACAACACAACCTAACTCAGCCATGAACGTAGAAAAACTGAGCCAAGAATAACATTTAAATGATGTCAAAGTTTAAAAATTTACCACAAAAATAAAGAAATAAAAATATAATAATAATAATAAAAGTTTGAGGGGGTTGGGGGTTGTGTTACAACAATGACAACAGCAACAACAACATCCTAAACTCAGTCATTTCACAAACACCCGCACCACCACCACCACCAGCAGCAGCAGCAGCAGCAGCAGCCTTCAGTTATATTCAAATGACAGTAGGGTGCTTTTGCAGAGGCTTGTACAACCAGATCAGTTTCACATTCCCCAACCTCCACGCTGCACATATCCGCACAGCGCTGCTCACGTTACACAGCAGCAGGGAGAACCAGGCCCAGACGGTTCTCCTATAACTGCTAAATCACCACGGACGAGCCAGGATGGTAGGGGAGAGAGAGAGAGAGAGAGCGCGAGAGAGAGAGACAGTGTGTGATAGGTCGGAAACACTGCAGGCTCAGCATTAACCCTGCTCTCTGCTTAACCAAGCAAGATAAGCTACCGAGATTATATCGTAAATAAAGTCCTGCAGTTAAAAACAAAACAAATCTCAATCAGAAAATGAGCGTGCTGACAAGAAACCCTTCAGGCTCAAGTCAGCATTCACCGTCATATGTTCTTGCATTCTTTCGGTTCTCTTTACCCCTCCAGCTACCGCTACGACCCCCAGAAAGATTAAAAACTACTACCAATGATTAACAAATGCGCTTCATGGGAAGCACGCTCCAAGACAGTACAGACGCCCAGCAAACACTTGTAAACAATAAATTAGTTATATAACTCCTGTTTGCTTTATTGTGGGTAGAGAATAAACTTAAAGCGCCACATTTTGCTAAGAAAGGGTGATTAGCTGACTACAGGCCGAATAAAAATAATCTGGTTCAACTACGCAGTGTCTGTAACCACTTTAAGCACATTCATCCGCAAAAGTGGGGTCTTTTTTAAATTTTTGATGTTAAATGGTGGAATCTTGAATGTTATTTAGAATATTAATATTACTAAATACTGACACTTCCTTACCGTAACACAAATGATCTTTTCTGACAATTAAGGTGAAACCTTTTTTTAATCGTCTTATGAAATATGTAAAGGCCCAATTGTTAGCTGATATATTTGTTTATTTAATGGGTTTAAAAAATACATTTCTGACAGACTGTAAAGAAGGTCTCTTAAATCTCTTATCATCCGTGTTTTTATCAACGGCAGCAAAAAATTCAAGAGTCTTTATTATCGTTACATTCACACAACGAAATTTTGTACGAGACTCTCAGCTTTAAAAAGGTACAAGGCAAGGCAGTAAACTGCAATTAACACCGTCATGAGCAGAACATAAACACAAGCAATTATATACACAACTTTTGAATAGAAATATAAGATAGAAATATAAACACTTAACATCTGTGAATAAAAACTGAACACTGGTATGCACACTGAAGGCACTATGAGATGAAATAAATAAATAGCAGCGGAGTGGACATAAACTAGAATGCAAATGTTAATAAAGTGCGGCAGTGCAAGACAGTCATAGAGTTTGTGGATTCAATGTCCTTTTACAGGGAACTGATGTCTATGTGAGAGTCAGCAGAGGGGGGTGAGTGTGTGTATGTGGCTGTGGAGGAAGATTGCATGTGTGTATGACTGCAAGGGAGTGGACGGTGAAGGGGTGATGGCTTTCACAGCTCTGAAGAAGCTGTTTTTGAGTCTGGTATATGAGTGGTATTAAACTAAGTACAGTTGTGTATCCATGACGTCTACTATGTCAAAATTAAGGCCTATGAAAATTATAAACTGAGCAGTAAAAAAAAAAAAAAAAAAAGTGCAGGCCAAAAACGGAATTATAAGGTGATTTAGATTCCCATATCTTCCCTGGATTCACTGCTCCATCGGGTTTTAGTGCTCACCAGTTGATGGCGCACAGACACTTACTTACTTGCGTCTTTTCCCACTTAGTGGCAACATACGAAACTTTAAATGACTGTCTTTCTTTACATTAGACGTACAGCCCACTACACATCAGCTTTTAGGCATGATGAGAGCACTAGATTAGCAAAGAAAACGAGTAGACACGTTAACCGGACTGTATTCTCGCAACGCAGTGGTTTGTTTCTCCCACTCCAACACGGGGGGCAGGTTCCCGCTGATACAGACCTGGATTATCGACTGTGAGATACTAGAAATACTGGAGAATACAGAGGGAGTACGCTCACTAGATTTTACTTCTTTGACCTAGTTCAAATTCTCAATATAAACAAACCGCTGTGACTTTTTAAAAATCCGACGGAAAAGTGCAAACGGGAGGGAAATGCCTAAAAATCCTACTTTTCCAGACAATGTTCAAATCCAACAAAAGTCGAAAAACCCGACTGGTTACAGACACTGACTACGGAATTAGTTTTTTTTTTTTTTTTTTTTTTTTACTGTTTCCAAGTTATAAAAGGACTAAAGAACAGACTAAAGTCTATTACAAAAACAGAAACAGGTGTCCTTTCCCAGAATTCATAAAAAAAATAAATAAAATAAATAAATAAATAAAAACGCCACACACCACGATGCATCACCATGAGTTTGTGGGGCAGCTCACTTGATTGATAAGCTGCAGAACGCATCATTTCACCCAGCTATCTGGAACCAACTAGCAAAAAATAGTAAATCATGTATTTTAATAAATATTCTTTAAGTACAACTACAACCTGGCACTGGAGAACCTTGTCAAAGCAATTTGAAGAAATCTGTTGAACTACCACTACCACCGTAGCAAACAACTACCACGGGTAGACAAATGGTATGCTTTCATTAGGTACTCGTTCATTATTTAGCCATCAAGCGAGTAAAAGTCAGACGGTATAAATAAGTCAATTATTAGCCATCGTGTTTAGCACAGCAGGTGGTGAGATTCAGCATCATCCAGCATGACACACATTAATGCATAAGCTAGCCAACCACACTGAAACCTTTGTTTTGTAAGACAGTAGAATGTAGGGTTTGGGTCTTTTCTTCTCGGATTATCAAGTCAACTTATAACTGTCACTTGTTGCAGGGCAAATCTGTAAAATCACACACAGAAGTGATTCCAACTGCTTTAAAGCCTCTTTCACAGTTTTTTTTTCTTCGTAGGAATTTAGCAGATCTTACAGCAGAGTTATACGATTATTGCAAGACCCCAAAAAAATCCTCGTATGATATTCCTGTAATACTCAATTGACGTACCACCGCCATATAGCTCAACCAAACAGCGTCGCAAAAATGTTGTACGACACATTTAAGCATGTTAGGAAGTCCTGTGGGATTAAGGTAGATAAGACTACTGTAAGCAAGACAAACAATTCAGAGCGCATCAGATGAACCAAAATACATAGGTCTATCGTAACACGCATCAACGTAATGAACCATGGGAAGTCGAAAGGCTTTGCACAACAAACCTAGGAAATGGACCTGATGTCAGGAATCACACGAGACAAAAAAAGAAAAGTAAAAATTCTCGTCGCGTCTTTGACGCTATTTTCCATAACAACAGGAATTCAAAATTATTTATAATATTACTCAATAATTAAAACGAAAGCATTACTTCATAATACGCTTCAATATCCAACAGGGTTAGATTCTTCTCTGTCGTTGTTTCCCTCATGGTTAGGTCACAGTATCCGCCACCCGGTGACGCAAGAGCAATGTGATGAAGCGGTAGGTGACAATGACTGCTTCTCCTTCACTGACCTCTAGTACACTCGTCATAATTTTATGTTGAAACCTGAATCACTGCGAGTGAATGGAAGCAAGTGTCAGCAAACCGAAAAAAAGTCAGAATGAACACCAGGCTGGCCGGAGGGGAAACCCATCGGATTCGACTGATAACCCAATGAACGAAACTGTAATAGCGCGGCGTGTAGGCCGGCCACTAGATCTGCGGCTGTCAAGCAGAAAGTAGACAGGGGTTCGGTTTGGAAAACGGCTCTTTGGATTCGGACCCAGCAAAGAAAGCATTTCAGAGGACTGATCTGAGCCGGAGAAGACCGTCGTTCGAGCTGGTTATAGTGCCGAAGTGACAGTGTTTGTAGAAAATCCTATCTCGGCCAATCAGATGATTCACCAGAAGAAAAGGTCTCACTACACTACTTTTTAAAATGACTTGAAATTTTACACGGGGTCTTCATCAGAAAAAAAAAAAAAAAAAAAAAAAAAAAAAAAAAAAAAAAAAAAAAAGGGGCCAGTTCGAGCGTCAAGTCCAAACCAGATGCAGTTCAGAGTCCATGACGCCAGTCAGAAAAACTGGCAAGGTGATATGAAATTCACTTCAAATCCAAGGCTTATTTATAGCCATTCGAGTTATTCTTTAATTCTCTAATTAATGATTAAACATTAACTACTGTAGCTGTGCAGTCGTGCCAACCGCTTATCCAGTCGATCCACTTTACATGCAAGAGATTTTATTCGTTTTATTTGAATACCCCTGGTCTAGATGATCGAAAGCAATTTGACTACACTTTTATTGCTCCAATTTCTCCTTTAAGGGAAGAAAATACTCAAATTAAGTGAGCTGAGCATAACCAGTGTAAAAAGAGGAGTAAAATCATGCTTCATCATGTCCTTCTGAGAGAGAGAGAGAGAGAGAGAGAGAGAGCATGTTGAATAGTGAGAGCTGTAGGCCTGCTGTGGCTTTAACTCAAAGACTGCCTCGTAAGCATTTTGAGTCAGTCTAGAGCTTTTATTAAAAAAAAAGGATTCAGACAATGTAACTGTTCATGAGGCCATAGAGCCAATTTGTCTCCCTGTGTTCACGTCCTCGCTTTAAACAGAAAGAAACTTCCAGAAGGATCAAAGTGAACTAGCTAGTCATGGATTAGCTTATCATCGTTATTATTATTTACCTCAGGAATTGCTCATCAGATATGACTTGCCAAATCTACCTGTTGTATCAAACATAGTCATTTTTTAACTCTATGTTTAACAAACAAATTAATCTTTATATTCAGTACTACTTTGTAGAAGTGCTGGCACAAAATATCATTTTGTTTTGCTCGCTGGTTATGTTTGCTAGCTAGTTGTGTAAAATCTTAGCGTATGCTAAGTAGATTCATGCAGTGGGTATCAGTTTAGCCAAATAGCTTACCAACCAAGCTATAAAACCCACAGACCCACAAAAAAACCCCCAGAATTTTTACTTTATTCCTCTCTCTCTTTCTTCAAGCCATAAAGGCTAGCACGATATTTGTGCTAGGTACAAAACACACCAGTTTGTGATTTATTTCAATTAATCCTCTTAGCTGGTTACCTCAGGGCATGTCACCTGGCTAGTCTGCTTAGCAAAAAAAAGGCATTTCGAACAAACAAGCAAAACGAAGACACTTATAAAGCAGCTAATTTAACCGACCACTGGGTTAATACCATTTAGAAAGTTTGCTGTGTGTATATATAAATCGTACTGAAATGCCAAACACTAGTTTCCACCTCAGCTAGTCTGCCTTTTCCCTACCAAACCCGGTAGCTAACACTGCTTCGTCGGCAATGCTAACAGGTTGATATTGATTTGGATTAATCTCGAACGACTGCTTTAATTTTATACAAAAGATAAAAAAATACCCTATATAGAGTGCAGAAGCAGTTATTTTAATCCCTGTGCAACACTCCTATACAGGGATCCAATCCAACATGGGTTCAGGCTTTCCTTACAAGCTAGAAATATTAGCATAGATGTTTGAAAATTATCATCACCTACGGATTGATGCTATAAAATCAAAGATTTCTCCCAGTCATCTATTCAGTAATGGTTATATATTTACTTAAAAAAAACATACACACACTCCAAATAATGAACAGATGGGGGAAAATCCTGGCTGTAAACCTGAATCATCCGGCTAACTAGCTGAATACAATCAGACAACTTCGCTTTGTGAAATAATGTGTAGTAAACACCACCGTGACAACTTGACCACGATTAACCGATTATATTACGGTTCCTGATCATGTTGTCAAGTCGTGTATACTGTAATATTTACGGTATTAATGCTGGTTTGGATAGAAGAGCAAGCTGGGTGTTGTGTTTGGGGTTTATTATAGAGAAATACAGATAAATATTAAAAACAGTGAAGAAAGTTTATTTAATATAAGTCTCGGGAAAGGAATTAATACAAATTAGGAAGAAAATAAATAGAACAAAAGGTTTATTTTTTAGGATTTGGGTGTTTTTTTTTGCTAATATTAGGATTGTGGCGCTGGCACGAGCCAAATAGTCGCGACTTTTAACTTGTCTAGACTTCTGAAATACATAAGCATAACGTTTTATTTTATTAAAAGACCGTAAATTTAAGGCAAAATTGTGAAGTGAAGGGTTTATACGATGTCATGTAAAATAATTTTACAACACTGCGGGGTTTTTTCCTCCACCTTTCGGGCCAGCTGGGAGAATATAGTGCGTGGCACTGCTGTCTCTTCACCCAACTCTGGAGAAGTTGATCAGCCGACAGTGTCGTGATTCACATCACTCCGACTTACCTTACAGGTTTGGTAATTTTCTAGCGCTCGTATGGCTGTCTCGGTGAGTTTGACGTGTAAAACGGTGATTCTGTCGGCATTGCGGCCGCAATTGAGTCCATAACTCCCGTCCTCGGAGAGAGCGGCCATCTTTACCAGCCTGCCACCATCGTCCCTCTGACGTAGAGGCTAAATCAGCCAGCGCTTCTCTCTCTCTCTCTCTCTCTCTCTCTCTCTCTCTCTCTCTCTCTCTCTCTCTCTCTCTGGAGGGGGAGGAGCTCACAGTCCAGTTTTTTTATTTATTTATTTATTTATTTATTATTATGATTTTTTTTTTTTTTTTTACCCCCAATCCCCTATTTACATGACAGCAAAAA
>JBCNYH010000026.1:25228123-25240822 GCA_039654325.1 Tandanus tandanus
ATATATAAAATTTAAATTTTTTTCGATTCATTTGCATAAATTACTAGGAATCCATAGAAAAATAAATCTTTATTTCATGTTATGAACTGTTAATTATAAAAAATAAGCTGATAGTCCCCTACATACCTCATGATTTCCATGGTGGTTGAACAACTTTTTTGTTATATTTCATTGTTTTCAAATCCTTTGAGGATTTTTCCAAACCATTCATTCACGTGGCCTTGGAAAAGATTTTATTCATCTGCTTGGGCAAAAATGAAAAGTGAAAAGGTGCTTGATAAGAATCAATTGTGCAAAAAAAAAAATAAAAAAGCAGAAAACTGCAGTTGAGTTTATAAAGTGTACATCAGAGCCAAACGATGGATATTTAACAGCTATTCACTGAAGGCGAGGTGGATGATGCTGAACAGTCTCCGAGATGGAGCATCAATTTTCAGCAATTTTCAGCAATTTTCTGCAACATCCACTGAGTGTGATGTGAATAACTGTTTTAGTATATACTACACAGGAACATAAGAAAAGCAAACCAAAACAACATGTTTTATGGTCGTTTTAAGCATTATCCCGAGTTTGCAGGGTGGATAATAAGCGATTATTGAATGACGCAAAGTATGATATGGAGAATTATTCAGTCAAGGGCTTGTTATTCTCCGAGACCAAATAATTCTCCATATCATACATGTTGTAAATAAATAAATAAATGTTTTAACATTTATTCAAAATATTTTCAAAGTAGACAGTCACATTAATATGCTGCGTGTGCCAGTCATGCAATACTTATTGAACTCCGATGGAAATGATGCAATAATTTGGTTATTTGATGGCAATGATGCAATACCAAGAATTATTTGATGGCTTTCCACCTATCAAGAACGAGAAAACCTTGAATGAATAATAATAATAATGTCTATTATTCTATCTGTACCCACTGGATATGAGCAATTCTGCATTGTGATTGGCTAGTCTACTACTAGGATATCACACCATATACCATTAGTAGGCAGGTTACCACGGGAGGAAAAAAAGGAAGCAACTGCGACTTGTGCTGAGCTAATTGTTGATGCTAACCAGTTGGCTCTTCTGTTCACTATAGACTTATATCATCAAAAGCAAAAACACTGGGGCTCCCGAGTGGCGCATCGACAAGGTGCGCGACTATCAACCCGGAGATCGCAAGTTCGAATTCGGATTGATACCACAGCCGTCCGTGACCGGGAGTCCATGGGAGCTGATTGGCCGAGCTCTCACTTATACGCTCACTTCCCTGTCACTCACAGCGATCACCAGCCAATCATGGGCGTCTCTGAGCTTATTCGTACGAGGGGGCGGATATGCTTTCTTACGCCCCTCCCTGGTCGGTGGTGGTCATGTGATAGGGAAGGCAAAAAGTTGATGGGTGGGAATTGGATACGACTAAATAAGGGAGAAAAAATGGGGGGGGGAAAGCAAAAACATTTACAGTTAAAATATTTGATGGTAAGAATGTATTTTTTCAGTTTTCAAGATGGAACTTTTTCAAATTTTCTATCAGACACAACTTTATCAGCCTGCTATGAGGAGCAGGTATCTGCCCGGTGTAGAGGGTATCAAAACTGGTCTGTCGCAATTTTTGTGCCAACCACCTCTTCCATTAAGTATTTGACGAATAGAATTAATCATTTTTCAATTTTCAAGAATTTATTAAAACAATAAAAATTTCTTACAGTCTAGTGAGCATGGATAGAATAAAACACTTTTCCCACTCACTCTCGTATATATTTTACATATGAATCGCACCTTGTTAGATATCTTGGCGTATACTGTACCTTCCCGAGCTCTTGGAATCATTTAAAATTATCCTGAGATAGCGAACCAATCAGATTGCAGTATTTCCATGTAGTATAATAAATCAAAATATACTCAAATAATACATTTTAAATCATTAGAATCATTATCTACTCTGTATAATCACTCTAACGAAGCTCTTGTAAATTATGGTATACGTATATCTGTGTAAGCTTTAAGGTACATTTTTTTTTCTTTTATTATTTGCGTAAATAAAATAGGCTTTTAGTGACAGATGAACATAAGAGAGGCTGAATAGATTTACAACACAACTTTATGATCACACGTGCATATTAAATAGAGTACTACTGTATATACTGTTGGTTCTAAAGAAAATATTTCATTGAAGTAGCGCATGCAGAAAGTGGTGGCAGTGAAAGCAGCAGAATGTAAGCAGCTAGAGGGCAGAGAGGGCCCGGAATGAGAAAGGACATGGTCACGGGTCACATGGACAGGAAGTAGAACAGCATGGTAAAAGAGCACCGAATGTCCAGCTGTAGGTAATTACCGCATTCACATCACGTCGGAATTACTGTGGGTTAGAAATTTCACCATGTCATGTCGAACAAATAAAAAATCTGAAAGGTATGATTGCATAAGTATTCACCCCCACCCCCACCCCCATTGTTGTGAAAATATGAAATTAGCTTCCATTTAACTAGCCTGCCACTAGAGGCTCCTGATTGGTCCAATAGAAAAATGCTCCATCTATTGCTACTGATGCCACAGCCAGGATTTTATGAACACAAAAGAAGGGTGATAGTGCATTCTTCTTGTTTGCAATCATTTTTGCGGGCATACCCCACCATCACCCAGTGTCAGCTAAGATCGATTCCGGCCTACCCGTGAATCTACTAAGATTAAGTGGTTTGGCAAATGAGTGAGTGAGTGTTGACTTTGGTACTAAGCGCTCTGCTCATCACCTTGGATAGTATCCGTACAGTGAAGCATGGTGGCGGCGGCATCATGGTTGAGTTTCACTTTGTAATGCTGTAAAATGTGGAAGGGGTGAATACATATGCAAGGCAAAGTGTGTGGCATAACATGTACAACAGAATTAGAACGATGAGGTTTTTAATTGTAAGATTTAATATGAAGCTTTAATACAGTATTTTTTTCCCGAGTTGGTGCGAATGTAGCAGGATGAGGAATGAGAACTGGTCAAGTGCACAGCACAGTAGATGGGACTGAGATACACAAAATACAAACAGGTCCCAGAGTGACTATAGATGAGAAAGAGTGTTGACAAGAGTGACTCTCTCATTCTGCCTGGCTCTCAACCACTTCTTCTTACTTTCTGCCATTACCACCTTAACATTACCTCACTATGTACTCCTGTACCTCCTCCTCTGACCTTCGCCTGACCTTCCTTTCCCCTCTCCGTCACCTCTCTACTGCTCTCCGTCCAGCAAGTCGAACAGAGCCTGCATCAGCCGGTCGTCTCTGTGCCGATAGGCTTGGGCTCTGTAGAAGTTGTCGCTGTAGTCGTTGTATAGGTTGCTCTCAGGAACCGTGTCCTGTTTGAGCCAGTCCATGGCTTCCAACAACTTCTGCTTAGGGATCCTCTCTTGGGTTTGGGCTCGGCTGAGAGGAGCCATGGAATGAGGATAGATGGCAGGGGTCTGACTGTTAAAAGCTGACTGAAGGAGGCGGTACAGCGCTAAATTGGGCGAAGATGAAACCTGGGACAAGGCAGGCTTCTCGTCTGGGCCAGAAGCAGAGTCAGGAGTGAAGGAAGTGACTTTAGCTGGTGTCTGGGGCTTCTCAAGTTTGTTGGAAGGAATGGCAGCCTCCTATGAAAAAAGAGTAGAATTTAATATCTGATTTCAAAAGATAACAAATAAGCATATTTAAAAAGGTGGAATTGAAACATTACAGCGATTTAAAGGGGCAGTTTGAATTTTTTTAGTTGTATTACAATTTCATTGTGTACTAAATAAATGATACCCTCTCTTTTAGAAGTACATTTGCCTCCTTCTTTACCCTTTTAGGGAAAAATTGAAAAGGTTAAGAAGCACTTTTACGACTGGAAAGAAGCTGATTTTCTGGGCCAGAAAACAATATAAACACAAGCTTTTAACAAAGAAAGTATTAATAGCCCTTGAACAGGAATTCTGCAGATCCCAGTATTCCAAAAGTATCGTTGAAGTAATATGATTAGTACAGGTCTAGAAACTAGTACAAAGTTACACACCGTAGCTTTAAACAATCAGTACATAGCACAAATGCAACGACCCACAGATTATCTAAAAGAAATGCTAATACACAAGCAGAAAGTGTGTAGTTCATGTTGCTCTTACCTCCATCATGTCCTCCATGTGTTCCACTCCCCTGCGGTCGTTCTGCACGGCGTTGTAGGAAGTGTACACTCTCGGCTTTTTCATGTGCTCTGGCTTTTCTGAAGTCCCGTGTAGAATCAGCTTCCAGCTTAGGATCTGACCCTCATTCTCCATCCGTCCTGACTGTAGACAATGTAAGGAAGAGTATAAATAGATAATACTGAAAAAGGAAGCATACTGTAGGTTTTTATCAGAGGAAATGAGCATCAGTGGAGCCTATTTCAGGGCCAGAAAACAAGTAAACCTAAAATAAATAAATAAATTAAAAAACCACTAGCAAGATGAACTCAATGGTAATTTTGTGAATCACTATGAATGTATCTTTAAAATGAAATTATTATGCTATGTCTGGATACAACAAAAAATTTACATACTGCACCTTTAAACATTTTGTATATACAAAAAATTAAACATCATATGATTATTAAAGAGGTGGTACAGTGGTGTAGTGGTTAGCATGTCTGCCTCAGAGCAAGAAAGTCCTGGGTTCATGTCCTGAGGTCGGCGAGTTTGCTTTTTCACCCCGTGCTTGTGTGGGTTTCCTCTGGGAACTCCAGTTTCCTCCCACCGTCCAAAAACATGCACAGTAGGCTAACTGCCTATTCCAAATTGCCCCTAGGTGTGAGTGTGAGTGTGAATGGTTGTGTATGTGTGTGTTTTGGCCAAGCGATGGGCACCAGCCTCCCTGCGACCCTAATTAGGATGAAGCAGCTTAGACAGTGAATGAATGAATGATTATTAAAGGGGTGGCACGGTGTCATAGTGGTTAGCACGTCTGCCTCACAGCAAGAAAGTCCTGGGTTTGTGGCCTGAGGTCGGCGAGTTTGCTTTTTCACCCTGTGCTTGTGTGGGTTTCCTCCGGGAACTCTGGTTTCCTCCCACAATCCAAAGACATGCACATTAGGCTAATTAGCTGTTCCAAATTGCCCCAAGGTATGAGGATGAGCAAGAATGTGTGTGTTGTGTGTGTTGGCCATGCTGTTCAGGGTGTACCCCACCTTCGCCCTGTGTCGGCTGAGATAGGCTCCAGCCTCCCCCACAACCCTAGTAGAATTAAAAGCGGTTCGGCAAGTAAATAAATGAATGAAGATTCAGATACACTTAGATTTTAGATTCATTATATTTAGTAAGAATTTGAAAATTAGTTTCCTTCATTTTTTTTTTTTTTCATATGTATATAAGTTTTTCAGGCTCAACCTACTGATTTCATAATTCAGATATTTACCAGGTGAACAGGAACCCCAGTTAAGAAAGCTGAATGTCTTGCTATTTACCGTGTCAGTGATCTTCAGGGTCCATGAGCCAGTAGGATTCTCTCCCCAGGTGTGCACAGACATGAAGGCCCAGTTTCTGAATCCATTAGAGGACGTGTCCCTCTCTCTCTCAGCCAATAGCACAGTCGTAGTACCTGAGTGGAAAAACACAGTCATTTACACTTCTAGTAGTAGTAGTTTTGTGTAGATCTGGATCTGAGTCATGGACATGCACCGAACCAGTGTGTGGATATATCTGACCTGACGGAGAGGTGAGCGTGATGTGGAGGTCTCCTCTCCTGGTGTACTCGATACTGGCCTCTACCTGCACGTGCTCCAATGAGATGATAGCATTTGTCTGGCCAGAGCATGCTTTGGTGGGGATCTCAATGCTAATCTCCCCTGCTGCCTTCAGAGGCCTGGAACAGAGTGGACATCATGTATGGTTATGGTAAGTATCATCTCTTTTTTTATATTGGGATTCAACTCTATGCTGTAAAATTGTAACAGACCCTGCATTCACTCACTCACTCATTTGCCAAACCTCTTAATCCTACTACTAGGGTCGCGGAGAGGCTGGAGCCTGTCTCAGCTGAGCCTGGGCGAGGACAGAGTACACCCTGAACAGCTCGCCAGACCATCGCAGGGCAACACACACACACACACACACACACACACACACACACACACTCACATCCACACCTAGGTGCAATTTGGAACAGCCAATTAGCCTAACGTGCATGTCTTTGGACAGTGGGAGGAAACCGGAGTACCAGGAGGAAACCCAACATAGGGGAGAACATGCAAACTCCACGCAGAAGCGCCCTTGCTGAGCCCGGGACTCAAACCCAGGACCTTCTTGTTGTGAGGCAAAAGTTCTAACCATAATGCCACCGTCCCGCCACAGACCCTACAGATGACATAAAAAATTGTATTTGTCCTCATGATAATTTCAATCAATAGGAAAGAGATTGCCGGTGGTGTAATGGTTAATCATCAGGTCATGGGTTCGAATCCCTGTTAGACCCCCACCGTGCTTCTGTCCACACAGTAGTATAAATGGGTACCAGTAAAAATAACTAAATATTGGGAATATGGGCAAACCCATAAATATAAAGCAAACCGCCCCAAAAAAAGTCCCGTACCTGGACTGGAAGGAATCATCTCTCACAATGCACTGCTTCTTCTCAGGCACGTGCTTCCACACTTTGGGATCAGCCAGGTCTACCAGAGCTTTAGCGTTGAGCAAGCCGAATCCAAAGCGACTGTTCACCATGAGACCGGCACCGTTCCTCTTCCAGCCAGGGTTATTCGCAAGAGGGTCGAACTCTGACGTCCACACGACCAAGTGCTGCAGGTCCCTCCATGTAAGATCAGGACTGGAAACATACACACACGTACATTTCAAGTCTGAGCTCTGAGCAGTCATGCAGTTTTTATGCTATTCACACTCAATTACACCTAGTGGTGTGGGCTGTGGGAGGAAACCGGAGTACCCAGAGGAAACCCATGCAAGCACTGAAAGAACATGCAAACTCCACACAGAAATGCTGGAGCCCAGGACTCAAACCCAGGACCTTCTTGCAGTGCTAGCTTAGCTTGCATGCTAACCTCTACGCCACTGTACCATTTTTTGTTATTTACTAAATTAATCAGCTTGGATTATCGCACCACCCAGTCGTGGATTATTTTCCTACACCAGCATGCTCCATCATGTTTACTAATCATAATAAATGATAATACATGGTGTCGATGAAATGCAATGTGTTTAGTAATGTATTTTAATGCATAGCAGCATCTGTACCTACTTCTGTTCTAATGCCAGTGCGAATATCCCAGCTGCCAGTGGAGCAGAAGCAGACGTTCCAGTGTGTGTCTCTGTGCATTCATTGTGAAGGTCAGCGCTAGTCTGCAGTAGAATAAATAAGAAAATACATTTAGGGCAGGAAGATACATGTACATCCATTAATTATTCACAGCATGAAGCAAGAAGAGTATAAATGTAGTACTTCTGACTACAGCGCTACATGTGGTTGGCTATGTTTTGTACATTTTGTGTCAGGCTGAAATAAGAACCTTAAAGTGGTGGTTTCTGAGGTTTGGGTCAATAATCTAAGGAATTATTTGTAGGATTTGTCTGAATGACAGTGTGATCTATTTACTATGTTTATATTTAGCTTTATATTTACAGAATTTGGCAGATGCTCTTATTCAAGAGCGCAAACCTCCACCAAGCAAGAATCCCCCCGGAAAGTACACAGCATCGGATGGCACCATGACGTAGTAGTTAGCACATCCGCCTCACAGCAAGAAGGTCCTGGGCTTGGGTGTTTTTGTGTGAAGTTTGCATGTTCTCCACGTGCTTGTGTGGGTTTCCTCTGGGTACTGAAGTTTCCTCCCACAGTCCAAAGACATGCACATTAGGCTAATTGGCTTCTCCAAATCAGCCCTAGGTGCGAGTGTGACTGTGAAAGGTGTTATGTGTGTTGGCCCTGTGATGTCTGGTCAACTGTTCAGGGTGTACCCTGCCTTCCCCCAGTGAGATAGAGGCTCCACCACTCAAACTGCAGGTAAAACATAACGTCCTTGGGGTAACGTCCAGGGTATCGCCAAGGTTGTCAATCACTTAATTCCCAAGTGTATATGTGCCATCTGATAAATCAGAAGTGTTTAAATGTACGGAGATGGAAAGACAGTTTAGATGAGGAAAAATTACTTTGAAAATATTTTGTCAATGAAACACATTGCGATGGGCGGAGCTACATGTTATACTGCAGCCAGCCAGCAGGGGGTGCTGTAGTCACTTCACTTTTAGGAGATGATAAGCTGTCTACGCATGTAAATTTGTTTGTACAGTCAGTAAACTATGCTTAATCTGTGTCCAGGACACTGAGTGTGTGTTTAAGTGACTCACAATCCTCTGGTCAGTGTAGTCTCCACTGCTGTAGGCGGTCGCGAGGGTGGACGAACACTTCTCAGCGTACCATGGCGAGAGGCCCTGCTGTGACGCACTGCTGATGGAGATGGTGAAGATGCTGTCCGTGTACCCGTCACAGTCACAGTTATCACCCTGACGCCCACCGTTGCCCGACGCCCAAACAAAGATGGAGCCCTTTCCACCACGGCCCTGAGGACACCGAATCAACGAAATCTTTCAATAAACCTTTAATCTTATTCGTATCTAATCCATAAACTGGTGAGTCATTTTAGTTTCATTATAAGTAAATTAGAACTCTTACTTTCTGGATGCCATACTCGAAGGCTTTTTGTGCCAGACGACCCGGTCCCTCTACTGTTTTTCCGTCGTCGTTCGGCCCCCAGCTGGCACTGTAGATGTCAACATGGTTGGGATTAAACCCTATAGAACTCGCCTCAATGGCATCTGTAACGATTCCATCCAGCATCCGGATACCTGGGGATGACAAGGGGTCAGGAATAACAACATGATGAAACTTTTGGTTCGGTTCTATACTGCAAATAATTAGACAGACTAATTATCAACATTTACTCACTCATTTGCCAAACTGTTTACTCCTACTAGGGCCGCCAGGAGGCTGGAGCCTATCTCAGCCGATACTGGGCGAAAGAAGGATACACCCTGAACAGTTCATCATTCACACCCACACCTGGGGGCAATTTGGTGCGTCCAATTAGCCTAATGTGCATGTGTTTGGACTGTGGGAGGAAACCAGAGTACCCGGAGGAAACTCACACCATCACAGGGAACACATACAAAAAAACCAACAAAAAAAAAAAACTTCTAATATGATATGAGCCCGAATTATATAAGTGAGACGTTTAAAGCCCTCATCCTTTACCAGGACACAGGACTCTTTTATGTACTGTACTTATTTCTTAAATAAAAACAAGATTCTGATCTCTCACCTCCGACCTTTGAGTTGTACGCCACTCCCACTCCACATTTGTTGTTGTCTGCTTGCATTGCTATTTCTCCTGCACATCTTGTTCCATGCCTGAAGAACAGAAATCACAAAAAATGTTTAAGATATAACGTGGTAGGGACTCGAACCAAGGACCTGCTTGCTATGAGACAGACCTGCCAAATACTATGCCACTGAGCTGCCCTGAACAAAATGATAATAATGTAAAATGTATAACATTTACATTTACACCACCATAACATTAAAAATATTATAACCTCTGATAGATGAAGCGAAAAGTCAGTTCTCAAAGTTGATGTGTTAGAAGCTGGAAAAATGAGCAAATGACTTTGACAAGGGATACGTTGTACATTTACGCTGCTCGGCAGACGCCCTTCTCCAGAGTGACTTACATTTAACTTTTTGCCTTTTTTGTATTTTAATACAACTGAGGGTTAAGGGACTTGCTCAGGTGCCCAACGGTGGCAGCGTGGTGGTACTGGGGCTTGCCAGGCGCAGCTCAGACACTGTTCTCCCTGTGCTTGCGTGGGTTTCCTCCGGGTACTTTGGTTTCCTCCCACAGTCCAAAGACATGCACATTAGGCTAATTGGTTTGATCCAAATTGCCTCTAGGTGTGAGCTTTTGGAGTTGTATGAGTGAGTGGTTGTGTGTGTGTTGCCCTGCGATGGTCTGGTGAGCTGTTTGGGTTATATGTCGCCTTTGCCCAATGTCGGCTGAGATAGGCTTCAGCCTCCCCATTGCCCTAATAGGATTAATCGGTTCAGCAAATATTACACAAATACAATACCCTGCTCTAATATTTTATTTTTTATAGTTGGGAGCATTAAGCCATTTTGAAAATATAATTAGCAAAAAAATGCTAAGTGAATCTGATTGATTATTAATGGGTGAAATCCTTTTTTCAGATGCACTCACTTTCAAGAATAATTGGATTGTTGATAGACGCAGCACAAAACAGTAAATTATAGCAAAGTACATCAGGTCTATTGACAAAAACAGTGCTCTTACGTGCGTGTGCGTTTCCACAAGACACCTACCTACCACACTATGAGTCACTGAGGTGTATTGTGTGGGAGCTGGATGACGCTTTGCTGTGGGAGAATAATGACTGTTTACCTTGTGTTTTTCCCCCTCCCATGTCTTGCTGAACAACTCAACACTCATCATTTCACACTAACGGAATGATTTTGACCAGCCTGCACCTGTATGTGGAACAATTGAACAATGGAACAAATATGGGATTGTCCATGGGTTCCATAATGGCCCCATGTTAGCTTCCCACATATGCATACCTGAGCTACATAGGCACCAGGTGCCCAAAATGGGCATCTTAAATGGGGCCAACTTAGGTCAACTAAGTGTGTCCCAGATGGGCCCCCTATGTGGGTCATACTTGTGGATGGTTGACATGGGGCCACTATGGAACCCATGGACAATCCCACATGGACCCCATATTTCAGCCCACTTACTACCCATATGCTGGCACATGATCAAGAGGTTGTGGGTTCGAATCCCCATTAGATGCCTACTGTGCTAAGATTCCTCAGCAAGGTCTTAACCCCAAGTGTGCCTCGGTCTCCCCAGCAGTATAAATGGGTACCAGTATAAATACTAGGAAGGAAACCTGTCATGGACTAACGCCCCATCCAGGAGGAGTTGAACTCCTAGTCACTACAGAAACCAGGGATAATCTCCAGCTATAATCAGCCACTAGGGTCTGGTGTAAAACGTCCAACAGACCTACCTTACCCTTACTACCCATATGGGTCCCAAATACAAGTTCTGGGTGGCTGGGTACTTAGATGGTTGGGTGCATTACAAAAAAAGACAACCCAATGGGTCGATTTCTTAACTTATTTCTCAAAGTATTTGATCTTTAAATGTGTTTGACATTTTTCCATTACAGCGTTTCCAGTACAGAGTTTCATACACAGCCAATATCTAGGGCACATTTTGGGTGCACAACGATAGATGGTACAAACAATGTTCCCTAGCAATGCTTTAAGGCTTTAATCTGTATCTATAATTGTATCTGTTCAGCGCTCCAAATATTCATATCTGTATCGGTATTTGAATATTAACTGGAAGTGGGTGTGGTCTAAATCAATTGTATTAGCATGGGAACTTTTCGGCCAAATAAGTAAACACATGCAATTATAAATGTTATCCTGTTGAGCAAGAGTGGCTGAAGTAGACACGCAGGTTTTTCTTCAACACAGCTGTTAATTTTCCAGCCGTGATGACGTAGATTGCATCCAGCAGCAGTGTTGTTTGTACTCTCGTCCTAATTCTTGATTATCAAGTGCTAATCCGACTCTGAGCTGAGCATTATGATGCAAAGTCACTCACTTGTTCTCATTGGTGGAGTCGTATCTGGGGAAAGGATCGGGATCGTTGTCATTGAAATCATAGCTGGCATCCGGATCCTGGAAGAGGGAGTTTTTCTATTTAAGAAACTGTCCATGAAGCGTCACTTAGCAAAGCCAGAAATTCACTTGCAAACATGGCGAGATGGATGAGAAGATCCTGTATAATTACTATGTTCTGCTTATATCAACAGACAGTGTGATCCAGTGTGGTCCCCCCTATTTTTCTCACTTAATTTAGTCATATCCAATTCCCACCCCTCAAGTATTGCCTCCCTATCACATACAACCACCACCAACCATCTTTACAGTCTGTTGCCCATGCGCACCTGGGGGCAGCCTAAGACAAATGAGCTCACATATGCCCATGACTGATTGGTGGTCGCTGTGTACACCATCCCTCCCTCCCGTGAGAGCTCAGCCAATTAGCTCCCATGGACTCCCAGCTGCGGCATCAACCTGGATTTGAACCTGCGATCTCCAGGTTGATAGTAGCGTACCTTGTCGGGAGCCAAGTGTGATCCAGGCTTGTGCAGAAAGTACGGTTGGACATATAGGAACTTTATTTAGCTCGCAGTAATAAGGTTATATTTTCTCCCATTAATCAGCAATCATGTGTGGAAGGCAAGGTGGACGTTGTTGAGTTGTCTATGAGACGGAACGTCAATTCTGGAACATCCACAAAGCCTGAGAGATAATTGTTTTAGTATGTAGTGCATGAGAACATAAGCAAAAGAAAAGCACACTAAAATTAGATTTTAATGGGTTTTATTTCTTTCATTTTAGACACAGGTGAGCTCCAGGTGCAAGAGCTAAGAGCTGTCTGACGGTGTCTCTGTAAACCCCATTCAGTGATTAAGTATATACTACTCAGAAACATAAATAAATCACTGTCTATTTAACTAATCATTCAGATTTTAGTACATACTACACACAAAAATTTTTTATTATATACTACATGGATAGAGAAAATTAGGCAGTTTTCACTCAAGCATTATCCACTTGGAATATATA
>JBCNYH010000026.1:25262455-25272914 GCA_039654325.1 Tandanus tandanus
TCTATCTATCTATCTATCTATCTATCTGTCTGTCTGTCTGTCTGTCTGTCTGTCTGTCTGTCTGTCTGTCTATCTATTTGTCTATCTATCTGACCATCTGTGTATCTATCTATAAAAAATATGTACTACATATATAGTATAGTATTCACTGTATATATCAATCAATCAATTAATTAATCAATTTATATCTATATATCTGTATAAAATGGTGTAAAAGTTTCCCCGACTCCTAACAGCTGTCATTTTCACACATCGATACCCACTGTCACGATAAGAAGGAGGCATGAAACCATTCACACGTCAGCTTATTAGAAAAAAATCCTCATTACCTCAAGCTCACTTTAAAAAAGTTTGCTCTATATCTTCCTGTTTTCTGTATGAATGCCGGTAGGAAACCACGACAGTGTTCCAATGCATCATGGATGCTGAATGGGACGGACAATAACGGTCTCAGAGAGCTTTCTATCGGTGTAGACTAATGCACACTGAGAACACTCATTTTAAAAAGGTGATACATTATTAAATACATCTAATCACAAATATATTTTAGCTGAAACAGAATGAAATAAACTCAGATGCATCTCTTTTATACACACATGAATACACAAGGTACCCAATATGTCCAAATCTGTGACCCTGGATTTTAATCTACACTGTAAATGTTCCTATTTAATGATATCTGTAATATATTCCAACCCCAGTCACAGATCACATGCTTCTCTGTAATGACCCACTCTCTTAGGACAATCCTCTTTCCCATTACCCACAACCCCCTTCCCTATTACCCGTATTTCCATGTATACACTCCGTAGCCACAGGACCACAGTAATCAGGAGAGTCTACATGCAGGGTGGGTTATGAGCCGGTCTCTGAGGTCCTGCGGTCTCTGAGGCGGTAAGTCGGTGGAGCTCTGTAGCGTTTCTATAGCAAATAATGGCTGAAGGCACCAAACAAGCAACGCAGCTGATAAGAGAGACATACAGAGGACATTAGAGTGGAAGAGATAAAGAGAGGGCCAATAACAAATGAAGTCGATTGAATCAATGCTGCGTATGTGATCCTATTCACTCTTAATCTCTCACTCATTTGCCAAACTGCTTAATCCTGCTAGGGTCACGGGGAGGCTGGAGCCTATCTCAGCCAACACTGGGCGAAGGCAGGGTACACCTTGAACAGCTCTCAAGACCATCGCAGGACCAACACAAACACACACACACAACCATTCACAGTCACACTCATACTCAAGAACAATTTGGAACAGCCAATTAGCCTGGACTGTGGGAGGAAACCCGAGTACCCGGAGGAAACCCACACAAGCATGGGGAGAACATGCAACTCCACAGAATATCCAAGCCTGGAACTCGAACCCAAGACGTTCTTGCTGTGAGGTGGACGGGCTAACCACTGCACCACCGTACCGCCCAGTTCTCTTTGTTTATCTGTTTATTATGAAACATGCATTTACCAAATAATGTAATCAAAAACAAAAATAAATAAGCTCCAATCGTTCCAATAATTACACTCAGCTGAGAAAGAAAACTAATGCATAGCCCTTTTTTTTTATCATTCCCTCTATTCACCTGGAGCAGGACGTCACTTTCACTCATCTATTGCTTTGAAAGGTCATGAATGACGCTGACAGATGTGAGGAGCTCACAGATGTCAGTGATCTGAGCACCGCAAACAATTAACCTGCTGCAACCAGGACGATGTAATGGCTTCATCTCCAGTGATGAGGAACAGGGATACAGGTGACCTTCTTGCTGCAGATTATGGCCAATATCAGCACACAGAAGCTTTGATTTGCTTCAGCAATTCATATATGACATATATTCACAAGAATTTCATTGACAGACTGAAAACCATGCAGCTACAGGAAACAAGCTTCACAGTAAACATGCTGTATAAATAGGAAAAAATATGGGAAAGATGTTTAACCATGCCTTGGGTGTTGATGCCACAGCTGCATCTCAACATGCACAAAACAGTAAAGCTTGCAGTGGGTGGGCTATTACTATTATTATAAAAACAAGATCATGTTCCGTTTGTGATCACAAACAGAAATCTAAGGCTAACGTGGACATAGACTCACACAAACATACAGCAAGAGACGTCATCTGGAACAACCAATAAGCCCAATGTGCATGTTTTTGAACTATGGGAAAAAACCAGAGTAACAAAGATTTGTTATAAAGACTAATCAGAACCAAATATTTGACTAAATTCATCATTACTTCTACTTATAAGTTATTCACCTCAGGCGAGGTGGATATTTACTGATATTCCCAGGGATTATTCACTAATATTCACTGAGCTTGAAGCGAATAATTGTTTTTGAATATACTACACAGGAACATGGCGGCATGGTGGCATAGTAGTTAACATGTCCGCCTCACGGCAAGAAGGTTCTGGGTTTGATTCCCGGGCTCGGAGAAGGTGGTCCTGTGTGGAGTTTGCATGTTCTCCACGCGCTTGCATAGGTTTCCCCCGGGTGCTCTGGTTTCCTCCCACGGTCCAAAAACATGCACATTAGGCTAACCGGTTGTTCCAAAATGACCCTGGATGTGAGTGCGAATGGTTGTGTGTGGGTTGTCCTGCCATGGTCTGGTGAGCTGTTCAGGGTGCACCTCGCCTTTAACCAGTCTTGGCTGATATAGGCACCATTTTGATTCAAGCATATCCTGAGTGCATATCCTAAAGCAGCAAGCCAATCAGATTACACCATTCCTGTGTACTCCATACTAATCACTTATATATATATATATATATATATATGTGTGTGTGTCTTAGCTTATCAAGTGCTAACATAGTAGAGCTGTGAACACTTCGTACCTGCGACGCGAATAGACCTCATAACAATGCTTTGAAAACAAGTGAATGAAATGGTAAGAGTGGGCACCTTATCTGTTTTCTGAAGGACTATACACACCAATAAAAGCTGGAGCTGTTGACACGCACCGCTGTGCAGCCTCTGCTGTCCTTTGTTCAGTTAAATGTTATCGGAGTCACAGATTGTGATGCACTGCACCTTGCACTTATTCAATGCATCCAGCACTTACAGTGACACAAAGGCTCAGCTTGCCGAAAGGGCTCCACTCTGTATTGTCAGACGTTCTACCACTTTCTCCTCGAATTTCATTTCAGCTCTCCAAACCGCCGTGAGGATGAGTCATACAGTTACTTCCCATCGCTGCCTCACAACTCATAACCCTGCCTCAGAAATGGTCAGGGTCAGATTTTAATTATAGCGCATGGTTGAAAGAATAGGTGCTGGCATTTGGTAGGTGTTTAGCTAGTAATGTGTGTGGGTTTAGGCAGGCTTGATTTTTATCTGAATATTTTTTTTATATATTATTTATTTATTTGTTTTTATTTTATACTGTATTCATTTTGACTTGATTGATTACTAGCCTGTTACAACTGACCGACTTGTTAATATATGTGTGTGTGTGTGTGTGTGTGTGTGTGTGTGTGTGTGTGTGTGTGTGTGTGTGTGTGTGAGTGGTTGTGTGTGTGTGTGTGTGTATACTGTATATATATTTATTACATTATTATTACAAGAAAACAAATTTGGTTTAACACCAAGTCCCTAAACAAATGCGTCCTAAACCAACTTCACCTAGTTCAAAGAAAACCCCAAAAGGCCACCGTTAAGTCATAAGAGCTTTGACTCTATTCAGTGTTCTTACTGCCATCAAACCACACCAGGATTCAACTGGAAATTTCCGTCTCACTGTCTCATACAGGGTGTTTTTTGTTCCGGCTGAGGTGCCATTGCTGAGTTCACATCTCCTTATACAAATGGGTTAAAGAGGAAGAGTCAGTTCAGATGGTCCAATAAACTAAACCGCCTGTTGCGTAACATGTGGTCTGGAACCAGGCCTGGGAAACACATGTCCGTCTGAAAGAAGACTGTCCCTGTCTAATGGTTAGGTTTATTCAATATTTCTGAGCCATGAAGCGTTTTTGTTGAAACACTACCACCTACGGCGAATGGGGCTGGAAAATGACGAGATCAGTTGAAAATGATAAAACACTGCCACCTGGTGGGTTGTTGCTCTTTGTGAGGTTGAAGCCTTCTATGACTGCCATATAAATTTTTATCATCATTCTCTCACCTGCCGAACCGCTTAATCCTACTCGCGTCGCGGGCAGGCTGGAGCCTATCTCAGCTGACTCTGGGTGAAGATCTGCCCAGTCTATTACAGGGCCGACACTCACATAACCATTCACATTCACACCTAGGGGCAATTTGAAACAGCTAATGGGCCTAATGCACATGTCTTTGGACTGTAGGAGGAAACCATAGAACCCAGAGGGAACCTAAAGAAGCACAGGAAGAACAAAGTCTACAGAGAAACTCCCCCGCTGAGCCCGGGACTCAAACCCAGGACCTTCTTGCTGTAAGGCGGACGTACCAACTACTAAGATACCATACTGCCTTTATTATTATTATTATTATTATTATTATTATTATTGTTGTTGTTGTTGTTGTTGTTGTTGTTAGAAAATTGTCCATTATGGACAAGAGTGTGATATGTGGAGTTCATTCCTCTACTTATACACTATTCTTTGAAAGATTTGAACATCTTGTTTCCCTCACATCAAGAAGGTCCCAGGTTCGATTCGCGGGCTCAGGGTGTTTCTGTGTGGAGTTTGCATGTTCTCCCCGTGCTTGAGTGGGTTTCCTCTGGGTACTCCGGTTTCCTCCCACAGTCCATAAACATGCCCAGTAGGCTAATTGGCTGTTCCAAATCGCCCCTAGGTGTGAGAATGAGTGTGAATAATTGTTTATGTGTTGGACCTGCAGTGGCCTGGCGAGCTGTTCAGGGTGTGCCCCACCTTCGCCCAGAGTCCCTGGAAATGTCCCTGGAATACCAAACTTGCCTGTCTTTGTCTTGATATTAGGAAAGCAGCTATTGGTTGTTTATGTCTGTGTTAGCCCTACAATAGACTGGCGACCTCTTTAGGGTGTAACTCCAGCTCCTAACTGGTATTGGCTCCACGTTTAACTGCAACCCTCATGAATAATCAGTATAGGTAACATATGGATGGATGGTTATTCTTTTTCCATGGTGTAATGAGTGTACAACATCAATATGTAATTAAAAAAAATAATATGGTGCACGGGGCGGCCTGGCGGCGTAGTGGTTAGCACGTCCGCCTCACAGCATCAAGGTCCTGGATTCAAGTCCCGAGCTCGGCGAGAGCATTTCTGTGTGGAGACTGCTTGTTCTCCCCGTGCTTGTGTGGGTTTCCTCTGGGTACTGTTAGAATTGTTAAGAGTTATATTCTTTTAAATATAATCTAGGAGTATTTCTGTGTTCGTATGTCAGTAGAATGATTACTATGTTTGTTACATTGGCTTTCTGTCCCTGATATTCCATAAGCTAACACAGGAAACTCCCAATCTAGTCTTTCCAGTTCTGTGGGAGAAAACAGCAGTCTCCACTGTATACTTATTGATAAGGTCTGTTAACCCATAATGGGGCCAAAAAGCATAGGATCTAAAAGGTTAAAGGTTAAGTTACTGATAAAAGAGGCAGGAAGTATATTGTACTCCTGGATACTATGTTAAAACAGATGTCCTGTGACGTCAAAGTAAGGGTCTAGCACGGGGCCCCTAGTGGCACAAGACATGTGCGTAGGTGTGGCCTGAAGACAATAGAATGGACATGCAAAGAATAAAACTGGGAGTCAGATGAGAAGACGGGGCGCACTCTGTCTGGTTCCTAGGAGAAGGAGGTTGGACTCAGACTTGACTGAGCCCATGGCCATTGATGCAAGATCACATGTGTTTTATACTTATTTTGCTATATTGTATTAAATTACTAAATTGGGAACTGATAGAATCTGTTTGGTCTTTCACACATTAACGAACACGTGGAACTGGTGAGGTATAAAGAAGATGGTTCCTAACAGTACTCCGGTTTCCTCTGACAGTCCAAAGACACACACGTTAGGCTAATTGGCTGTTCCAAATTGCCGCTACGTGTGAGTGAGTGTGAATGGTTGTGTATATGTCGGCCCTGCGATGGACTGGCGAGCTGTTTAGGGTGTAACCCCAGAGTCAGTTCACCCAGAGTCGGCTGAGATAGGCTTCAGCCTTCTCGCTAATCTAGTAGAATAAAGCAGTTCAGCAAATGAATGAATGAATAAAATATCGTGTGCCTAACACGAAACTAATTTATAGCCAAATGAATTAGCCAAAATAGCCGAAACTAATTTATTGCCAAATTGCCAAAATTCAAGATTGCACAACTTACTTGTTGCAAGGTCTTATATTATCAGTGCGTTTACTGTGATTTTGCACTCTTGACCCCTCACAGTAGTACTGTAGCTGCTTGAAAGCTTTAAAATGCGACACGACTCTCGAGCTCACACCTTTTCTAATTAGTCACGCTGGTGTAAATATTGAGCAACCCTCCGATCCATTCATCATGGGCGAGAGCTTGTGAGAAAAATGACTTTAAAAGTCAAACTTTCTGCAGATGAGTGTTAGGATTTGAAGTGAAATGAAGGAAGGCAGGTTTGGGCGACACACCTACTGAGTCATCACGTTAGTATGGAGTCGGCCCGAGAGAGAGTGTGTGAGCCACTTCGATAAGAGATCAGTGAAATGAGCGTGGGGTATTTTTAGATGCTGTTTTAATTGGCTTCTGCATTTAACCCATTCAAAGTGAGCACACATACACGTAAACAGAGAGCACGCACACACACACACACACACACACACACACACACACACACACACACACACACACACACTCGGAGCAGTGGGCTGCTACATAATGCAGCGCCCGGAGAGCAGTTGGGGGTTAGATACCTTGCTCAAGGGCACTTCAGCCATGAAGGTGGAGGAAGGGAAGGTGCTGCTCACACCCCCCGCCGCCGCATTTTTCCTGCTGGTTTGGGAATCGAACAAGCGACCTTTTGGTCTCAAACCCACTTCTCTAACCATAAGGCCATGGCTTCCCTCTACAATATACCTAAGGTATATTGTATTCTTAGTAAAACATTAAGCCATACAGGGGCTGTTTTCTTATGATTAGGAAAGACAGACAAGAGGAGTGGCTTTGTTTTCATAACCCAAGTCCATTCCATTGTTCTGACTCTTTTTTTTTTTTTTTTTTTTTTTTTTACAAAAAAAAGAACCTCATGACCATCTCTAAGAAGAATTCCAGTGCTATACTACTAAACAAAACACATAATGTACAGGAGAACTCTTTGTGTACAAACCCACAGTATGTGCATGCTGCTGCCAAGGAAATATCGACATGTACAAAGTTTTGGCACCGTCTGCTCATTCCTTCACCCTATTTTTTCTTTTTCTTTTTTTCAAATATGCCTCTGGCGCAGCCTTGCTTCCATAACACGCATACTTGAAGCAGGAGGAGCAAGCAAGCAAGCAAGCAAGCAAGACTGCTACAACGTCCTCTCCAAAAACATAGATCAGATTGGAGCAGGGGAGAGTTGCAAGACGACTACGCAGACATGCCGAGACGAAAGAGGTCACATGGACAAAAGAAAACGTCCAGGGAGGTATGTGATTGAACACACTCGGGATCTCCAGGCATGTTCAGCAGACCGCTTTTTTTTCAATCAGTGCTCTTCAGTTGTTTCTGTGTCTTATCACCGCAGAAACACCCACAGAGCTGAAAGAAGATTTCTTGTGGCTTGGATTTACTTTAATCTGCAGTGTTAATGCATTATTTTTCTCAGTTCTGTCTGTTAACTCACGATGGTTAAGGTTCACTCATTGCTGTAGGAGATTTTGGGTGGTTATTCCTCACAGGATTGGTTATTCTTGGAGACAGTTCTGGGGAACATGAAAATATTTGCATGTAAGGGATTTGGTAGACGTCCGTATCCAGAGTGGATTGCATTTTTTATTGTGCCGGTGGTGTAGTGGTTACAGTGCTGATCGAGAGGAGTGTGGGTTCGAATCCCTGTTAGGCCCCCACCGTGCTAAGATCCCTGGGCAAGGTCTTAACCACAAGTGTGCCTCTGTCCACCCAGCAGTATGAATGGGTACCAGTAAAAATACTGGGAAGGTAACCTGCGATAGACTAGTGTAACCTCTAGGAGGAGTTGAACTCCTAGTCGCTTCACATTACAGAAACCTACAGATAAGCTCTGGCCTTATGAGCCAGTAGGCTCGGGTGTAAAAGCCAGACTTACCTTAGAAAAAGGCAGCTGAAGGTTAAGGGCCTTGCTCAAGGGCCCAGCAGTGGCAACTTGGAGGTGGTACTGGGGCTTGAACCCCCAAACTTCTGAACTTCTGACCCAGAGCTTAACCACTGAGCCACCACAGTAAGCATTGTGGTAAATACAACTGTTTGACTGGCTCAAATCTGATTGGGCAGTGGTGGCTCAGTGGTTAAGAGTCTGGGTTGCTAATCTGAACTTTGGTGTCACCAGTATCACCAAGCTGCCACTGATGTATATGATTGGATAAAAGGTGTGGATTCAAGAGTTTGGCGGTATTTTGGCCTGCAGTACAAATCACAGGTGTACATGGTGTTACTGCATTGTTGTAAAGCTGTCAGTTCACATCCCAAATATATTAAATAAACATTAAATATAGTTTCTCTCTCTTGGTAATAAAATGGATCAGCCACAATGTTTTTCTGAAACCATTTGCTTACTCCTGTGCGTATGTATCCATGACCCCTGCTGCAGGTGCCATGATATTAGAACACATTACTTTTTTTTTTCTCTTGAAATTGTATACCTTCTTCTGTTTCCTAATACTTGATCTCAGATGTTTGTACTTTCTACGACTCTCTACCAAGTGGGGCGGCATGGTGATGTAGCGGTTAGCATGTCCACCTCACAGCAAAAAGGCCCTGGGTTCGATTCCCAGCCTTGGGCGTTTCTGTGTGGAGTTTGCATGTTGTACCATATTTAGCCCCCTTTTTTTGGACTGTAGGAGGAAACCGGAGTACCCAGGGGAAACCCTGGTAAGCACGGGGAGGATCCGCCCTAACCAAAAATGCCAGAGTTGACTTTTTTGTCCCAGCTCAGCCCTGGCCCTGAGCAACTCATGTACAAACTAGGCTAGAAATCATGTGCATAACATTTGCATGCTTTTGCTCTGCAGAATGCATAACATGTTGTATTGTAGGTGTGGGGGGCGGTGAGCTGTGGGCTGTGCATGTGGGTTCCTCAGGAAGGTGGATTCTGACTGTAAGCTCACTCCCACGGTGCAGCCAGTCTCTTGCGCAACCCTGCAGAGGCAGAAAGTAGTGAGGGCAAGTAAAATATAACTACAGGGCAAAAGCAGACTACAGCGTCAGTTGTACCGGAGGGACAGTGTAGTAGAAGCCAGGGATAAAAGAAGTATTGTTACATTAATACAGGCATAGTGCACTGGTTAATCAGCCACGCACTGACGGGAGTGGCACAAGTGGAATGTACCGGATGAACAGAAGAAGTTTATTTCTTTTCTAGTCTGCAAGAGTGCCTCTTCTTTTCCTTCTCCTCCTTCTCCCTCTGCCTCTCCTGGGTCGGTGTCATTCAGCTACATGGCATACGCTGCTTACTGGGAGAAAACTGTAAGTAATTTCCAGGCTGACACTTGAGATTTGGGGATTTAAACTCTAAGCTAAAGTCTGAAATGGGGCATGTAGCTTCTAGACATCAAGATCTAGGCTAATAAAGCTAATACATTCCTAAATCACCAATACTAGTTAGCCTATTTTCTCATATTCATAGGCTTAATCAGTCAATAGGGTATCTGTTAGCCCTAATTCATTCATTTACACTAAAAATATTTCATACAATGCACTTGAACATGCAACCATGTTCCTGTAATATAGTACTGCTATATTATATATTATTCTATGTGGTATTGCATAGGCTATTGGGAGACAAATGAAATTGAGGGGTATTTTACCAATCTGGCAACCCATGCTCAAATATTTTAAGGACTAGTTTAAACTACTAGTTTAAGCTACTTCCGGTCCAACAAAGTGCACACTTAAACCTTGTGCACTATTCAGAATAAGTACACAGTAACTTAATGTGTAATGTATTTTGTTAGTTAGTTAGTTTGTTGTTGTTGTTATTTATATGAAACTTCATGTGGCTGCCTGATCTTTGTCCTAAATAAGGCAATGAACTTTTTTGCTCTATGCTAGACCTTCCTTCATAATTAATTCCATATTCTCTGTAAACAGTTCATTCGGAACACAGGGGTTAAGGGTGGATTTGCAGAATAGCCCGTAATAACAATTATTTGAATTAAAGGGGCCCATTCACTTTTCATCACTGTCCACGGGCTTCACTGAGTCCAAACCACCTTCTCCTAGCAACCAGACAAAGTGAGCCCCGTCTTCTGTCCGGTCCCAAGCTGCTTTCCAGCTTGTACATTGGTTATCTGTGTGTGTGTGTGTGTGTGCGCGTGTGTGTGTGTGTGTGTGTGTGTGTGTGTGTGTGTGTGTGTGTGTGTGTGTGT
>JBCNYH010000026.1:25293799-25316340 GCA_039654325.1 Tandanus tandanus
AAAAGAACCATTGCTGATTTTCATCAAGAGTAGGCTGCATAGCCGTCAGCGTGTTTCTGCTCTGCGATGGCCTGGCGGGCTGTCCAGGGTGTACTCTGCCCTCGCCCAGGGCTGAGATGGGCGCCAGCCTCCCCGCCACCCTAATTAGGATGAATCACTTCAGAAAAGGAAAAGGAAAGGAATAATAATGATGCTAGAGTTCAAATTCAGGCAATAACTAGATGCACTCGTAGTGCGCAGTGGTGACTCAGTGGTTTTGCAATGAGTTACTGATCCGAAGGTCAGGGTTTAATCCCCAGTATCACCACTGCTGGGCCCTTGAGCAAGGCCCTACCCCCTAAGTTGCTCTGTTGTATAAAAAAATTTATAATTGTAAGTCTCCAAATGCCATAAATGTAATTGTCGAAGAGTGCAAACCTCCGCCAAGCTGAAAAAATATAATGAAGTACACAGCACCCTCTGTGGGGTGAAGCATACTTTAAAAAATAAATAAATCATAAGTCTCACAATGTTGAAGAATCCTTAAAAAAAATTCCTGGATCCAGAATTTGATCCATATCATAAATTATCCATATCCCAAATTTAGCGGAGTGTTTCTTTGGCAGTACTCCACCCCTTCCCAAACACCGAGAAAAAAAAATCTAAATCCGTTTATAAAGTTTTGCATAAAGTTACTCCTTAAAGAACTTCTTGGCATAGGTTTAAATCACAATCACTTGGTGATAAATTATAAGGTCTACAGTACAGTATGATCGTATGGCGTACAGAAGAAATCTTCTACTCATTACGTCTCTAGAAATCTAACTGTCTGTTTTATTCAGCTCAGTCTCTTGCACTGTTTACTGTTTGCGTAGAGCATGTGTACTTGGTTGCGTGGTGCTGTGGCCATGCATTAGTCATCACTTCCTTTGCAGAAAAAAAGAAAGAAAGAAAGAAAATGGGACGGATGAACTGATTCACTGTTGCTAGCCCTGTAGCTCCTGCAAGACTAAACCCAGGATCCTGTATAAATTCTGCATTAAAAAAAAACAGAAGGACCTGTTAGTACCTGTGATGGGATGAGCTCAGAGTTTCACATCTGTATTATTTGCATAGTGCACTCAGTATCCAATGGAAGCTGGGTGTGTCTGTATCTTGCTTGTAAATCCACCACGCATCAGCAATGTTGTGCTCCAACCAGTTTTTCCAATTATTATAATTTTCCAATTATTATTCTTATGTGATGTTTGGATCAAGTATACAGTGTGAAGTGAACGGCAATTGATTAATGCGTCACACTTGGTCCTGAGCTTTCCAATATATCGTATTTACTGCATACCGCATTCTTTAGCCAAGCAGCTTAACTCCACCCCTCGTGCTACGGTTTCAGGGATCTGTGTGCAGGATTCGGCATGCAGACGGGACAAACCAGAGCACTCTCACTGACAGAAGTACCACTGCCTGAAAGCAAAGCTAGGCGAAAGCTGACTCCTTTCCTGCAAGGTTTTTTATTTTAAATTTTTACTTTTTTTGAGAAAGAATTGGCAGGTGGGGGGGGGTGTTGTTTACAGTGATAATGAGACATTTGTGGCCGGTGTGTGAGCACAGGCATATTTGTGGCGGTGTGAGTCATAAGACAGTGCTTAGAGGGATGTGGGATGGGTTCAGTTTGCAGGACGGAGAGTTGGACATGGAGTTTAATGACACACATATGTAACCTTGTACTTCTATCTTTGTGGGGACTTTCATTGGCATAATGCAGTCCGTATCCCCTTACCCTAAGCTTAACCATCACAACTAAATACCTAACCACAACCTTTACCCTAAGCCAAATTCTAACCTGAACCCTAAAACCAAGTCTTAACCCCTGAAACGGTGCTTTGAAGAAGCGAGGACCAGCCAAAATGTCCTCACTTCACCAAAATGTCCTCGGTCTGTTGGTTAAAACAAATTACAGTCATCAGTATGGAGCAAGTATGCACACACACACACACACACACACATTCCTGATTCATCTCTCTGATTCTTCCAGTAAACTGATTCACTTTTCTAACTGACTCATTTGATTCTTTTAAGCCTTCTACCTTATTCCACTCGACTCTTTTGATTCTTTTGATATTTGTTAAACATTTCAAATGATTCATTTTCTCTTTCTCATCATTTATTGCTCTGATCAATTCTCTGGATAATTTTTTTACGATGGATTCATTCTTTTGAGTAACTTGTTTGTGTTTTGTTTTTGATTTTGAATCATGATTCTTTTTTTTTTTTTTTTTTTTTTGATTCATTTTAAAACTATTTGGTCCGATTACATTTTGTTCTGCCAAAACTTTACAGGTTTATGTTCTTGATTGAATCTCTAGACACATTAGTTTTATTTTCTTGGCTTAATTTTCTAACTAGTTCTTTCTGATCGATTTAAACAGTTTATTGTTCTGTTTGGTTTTTCTGAATGATTCTTCTGATTCTTCTAATTAAACCCCCTCCATAATTCTCTCACCTGCTGTATTCTCTTATATTCTCGGTATGACGAAAAGTTTCTAACGTAAATATAAATTCGGCTTTTACCTGCCCTTTATTATCTATCCTGCTCATATTGTATTTGAATGAATGAAACGGTAATGGCGTTGTTCCAGTCTTTATCTGCCTCTAATGGAGATATCTGGGTGGCTCTCTAGTGTGCCCAACAAAACCTGTGTTCGGTTTGCATTGACATTTCAGACTAAGCACTCTGTATAGCTCCACCCACCTCACATAGCTTTCCTGTGAGTGTGTGCCTTTATTTTTATTGTCGTGTTGTTATGGTGCAGGTGTAGTGTTTCCTCCCAAACACTTGCAAGTCCACCCAGTATTACAGTATCAATAGTCACAAAACACTCTCACTCACGTCCAACCGCTTCAGCCTTCAAGCCTATCACAGCCAACCCTGGGCGAAGGTGAGGTACACCCTGAACGGCTCTGGGCCAACACACACGCACAACCATTCACACTTGTATCCACACCTAGGGGCAATTTGGAACAGCCAATTTGCCAAATGTGCATGTCTTTTGGACTGTGGGAGGAAACCGGATTACCCGGAGGAAACCCACACAAGAATGGAAAGAACATTCTTGGAACCCAGGACCTTCTTGCTGTGAGGCGGACGTGCTAACCGGTACATCCTAGCCTCAAAACACCTGGTTGTAACGTTGTACAAAATTACACAATGTTGGCAAGGGGGTCATTAGTAGTCATCATATTTATTCCAATTAGCCATAAAATTAAAAAGCATGACAGTCAATTCCTGAAGTTGATGTGTTGGAAGAAGGAAAAATGAGCAAGGCTAAGGAGCTGAGTGACTTTAACAAGCGCTGCATTTGGGTGGCTAAACATCTGGGTCTATTCATCTCCAAAATAGCAGGGTGTTCCTGGTATGCAGTGGTAACTACCTAACAAAGGAGGTCCAAGAAAAGACAACCACTGAACTGGCAAGAGTGTCATAGGTGCCCAAGGTTCAATTATTGCATTTGGGGAGTGAAGGCTGGTACGTCTGGTCTGATCCCACATAAGAGCTACTGTAGCATTAACTGTTATTGCTGCTTATGATGAGTCAGAACACACAGTGCAGTGCAGATTGCCGGGTATGGGGCTGCCAGCTGCGGACCAGTCAGGTGGTGTTAAGGTTATGGTTGATCGGTGTATATGTTGGTTACCCAGTACAGCTTGTGGAAGTTAACTAAAAGCAGTAGATAACATCATCTGGATATTTGTATAATAAAGAAAAATGAAGGAATAAAGGAAGTCATTTGAGTTTACTCCCTCTCTTGAGGTAATTAACTGACATTATACAGCACATAATACAGATAAAACCACCCAACCATTAAGTCTGGACTTGAATGCACCATGAGTCACTTTAATGGCTTTGTATTATTTGTGTTTTTTAAAATAAGGGTGGCACGGTGGCTTAGTGGTTAGCACACCCGCCTCACAGCAAGAAGGTCCTGGGTTCAAGTTCAACGCTCGGGCGTTTCTGTGCAGAGTTTGCATGTTCCACTCGTGCTTGCTTGGTTTCCCTCTGGGTGCTCCAGTTTCCTCCCACAGTCCAAAAACATGCACATTAGGCTAACTGGCTTTTCCAACTTACCTAGGTGTGTGCGTGAATGGTTGTGACTGTGTGTACGAAGCTGTCAGAAATTAACAGCTCATGCTAAGATGCACATAATTCACTGGTCAGTATACAAAAGAAAAATGATGGTTGCTATACAGGTCACCTGTTCGTATGCCGTACCGAACAATTCTGTACTATTCTAGACTTTTATAGGAGTCTATTCACTGTATTTTATCTTCCTTCATCAGTTCGTTTTGACTGAATACAAAGGTTCTCTGGTGAAATCACACCAGCTCATGGGCTTAGTATCTCTTCTTCACCTGTTCTACATCTTGTTTTGGTTCGGTGTCGTTTTACAATAAGTACAATAAGTAGTGGCAGAGTGGTTAATGCTCTGGGTTACTGATGAGAAGGTCGCTGGTTCAAGCCCCAGTACCACCAAGTTGCCACTGTTGGCTCCTTGCGCAAGGCCTTTCACCCTCAACTGAATAAGGTCGTCTGCCAAATGCCGTAAATGTAACTGCAATAACAATAACAAGACCGTGTGATCGGTGGAATGATCTTGTGAGTGTGAGATAACCATGCAGTGCAATACCGGTTTTTAGAAAGTGGAAACGTCCAAAATGAAGCCCCAAGAAAAAGAAGAAGGCATACGATTATAATAGAAATATAAAAGGCGATAAGATCATGGCCCTCGGTGCAGGGGTCATTGACACTCGCGTACAAGGAGTAAGTAAATGGTTTCAGAAAGATATTGTGGCCGATTCTATTTTACTTCCATTATTTAATATACCTGGGAAGTGATTGACGCTTTTCATGTCCAAGTAAAGCCTGATTTGAACACTCTTCTTATGAATCTACTTGAATAATTCACATTTTTCAGTGTAAGGTCCTGGTTTTCATGCACAGTTCATGTGGATTGAGAAACTAGTAGCGGTGTGTAAAGCTCGGCCGGTGGGATGTCCCAGAGTGGTAGCGCCCATCTCTATGACATCATGAGAGTGTGTAGGTCATGTGACACATTGTGACCAAGGGACAGAGGAACACGGAGTCTGGCCCCCAGTAGAGCATTACTAAGTGGTTTATCCCATTACATGGAACATTCCACAGTTACCAGCATTTTTTCCCACCTTGTTCCCATCACCATGCTATTGCACGTCGACATTAGTGACATGAAGCCGTTAAATATTTTCCTGGTCAGTAAGGAGCTCTAATGGAAAGGGTATCTCTCATTAATCCTTTAAAACCAATTCCAGGTGTATTTCATGCGAAGGGGTACAGATGAGTATGCGAGCAATGGTGCTCATGCTGCATGCATTAAATATAACCCAGGCCCCAGGCACCACTGGCAGAGGAACAGCACCCTGATGTGTGAAAAGAAATGAAGGATAAATAAAATCATGATTAAATGTTTGTTCAGCAGCTTCCCCTCTCATCCGCGTACAATTGTTTCTTGATGAGATTAGATAAGATCTGGTTTAAGAGCTCTGGCATGAATAACCACGAACTGAAGACTGGCATGACTCGGATTTCTAATTTTGTAACTGCTTTTTTTGTTGTTGTTGTCATCCCCCCACCCCACACCCCCCTCGCATTTCATGCGGGGTGATATAGTCATCAGTATGTCCATCCGTCCTTCTGTAATCTTTTCAATTCTGGCCCAGAACTCGGAAACCGTTTGCGATTTCTTCATCAGACTTGGTAGTTATTTGTTCCGGGCGGTTTAGTTGTGCTTTTTGATATTTTGGGATTTCTGCCGTACATATTTTCTTCCTGTTTCCATGGCAACCAATTTACCATGTAAGAATATGAGTGCCGTTTGTTTCGCCTCAAAGCAAGAAAGTCCCGGGTTTGATTCCCGGGCTTGGGCCGTTTCTGTGTGGAGTTTGCATGTTGTCCCCGTGCTTTTGTGGGTTTCCTCTGGGTACTCCAGTTTCCTCCTACAGTCCAAAACCTTGCACAGTAGGCTAATTGGCTGTTCCAATCGCCCCTAGGTGTGAGTGTGAGTGTGAATGGTTGTATGTGTGTTGGCCCTGAAATGGCCAAGCAAGCTGCCTTCACCCAGAGTCGGCTGAGATGGGCGCCAGCCTCCCCCTCGACCCTAATTAGGATTAAGCAGCTTAGAAAATTAATGAATGAATAATAAATTTTTTTATGTTACCATGGCAACCAATTTAACATGTAATAAAAAAATGAGTGGTGCTCATTTCCAGGCAAGAACCCGACAACCATTTGCAACTTCTTTATTATCCACCCGGCATATAATACGTGGAGATATGGTCATCAGTATGTCCTTTCATCTGTCGGTCCGTAGATTTGAGAATCTGGTAGATTTTCAAAAAAATTCTACCAGAGGTGGGGCTTTGGAATCCTTTAACATTGTGAGATAATATAAATTTTTTTGGGCGAGGGCGGGATACACCCTGAACAGCTCACCAGACCAATACTGGGAAACACACAAACACAAACACACGCACACACACTCACACCTGGGGCAATTTGGAGCAGCCAGTTTTAGTCTAATGGACTGGGGTCTTTGGACTGGGGTGGAAACCGGAGAACCCGGAGGAAACCCACACAAGCACGGGGAGAACATGCAAACTCCACACAGAAACACCCTCGCTGAGCCTGGTAATCGGACCCAGGACATTCTCGCTGTGAGGTGGACGTGCTAGCCACTACACCACCGTGCCGCCCGGTAATTGAATTTTTCCAGCCAATTTTTTTTTTTTATATTTTTCTTTCCACCCTAAAAGTAATGAATAAATCCATTCATTGATAGCGGTCTTTTAATTTCTTTGACATTTATTATGATAATTTAAAGATTTTTTTCTTAGATATGAATGAGACATCAAGTAATTGGATACTACACTGACACCATATGGTGCCGCTAAATGCTGTCTCTCATTGACTTTCTCCAGCTCTCATCAAGCACCATAACGGCTATGTACCACATAATGTAACAAAAGTTGTCTGGAAACGTTAAATTACCAGGCGGAACGGTGGTGTAGTGGTTAGCACGTCCGCCTTACAGCAAGAACATCCTGGGTTCGATTCCCATGGGTTTTTGGACGAGTGGCTTTGGGTGGAGCCAATCCTTCCCAAAAACATTTACACCACTGAGCCCAATCCAGGTTCTCTGTGGTGTTGTTTTACTGGTTCGGTAGTTTGAAGTGCTCTTACTGAGCCTGTTTTTGTAAGAAATTACAGTAAATATGGCCCTGCAGGTTAATCAGCCTAACTTTCAGGAATGTCACTCTTACTTTTATGATGCTTGTGTGTGTGATGATGCTTTGTTATGACTTGTCATGGAGGATTTTTAGATCACGCCTTAAAGATAAACACACTTACTCAAACATACACGTACTTGCACACACTACATGCCGGAGCTATTATGGCCCTACAGAATTTTACTTATACAGAGTAGTGCGTAATTTCGGGTACTGCACATTTACATGGGTTTTTGAGCTGTAAACTGAAAGATATGATTGTACTATGATGTAACGCATCAATGCTGGTGTTCATATTGACAGTTACACACACACACACGTAATGTGTATAACACTCTCTAATCAGAGGTGGCTGGTCCATCTAGACTAGGCCCTGGCCTTGGAATGTATTACCATACTTTATGTAGCAGTTAGCATGTTCACCTCACAACAAGAAGGTCCTAGGTTCGATTTCCAGGCTCGGGCGTTTCTGTGTGGAGTTTACATGTCCTCTCCGTGCTTGCATGGGTTTTCTCCAGGTACTTCGGTTTACTCCCACAGTCCCAAAGCCATGCACATTGGCCATGCACATTACGCTCACTGGCTGTTCCAAATTGCCCCCAGGTGTGAGTGTGAATGGTTGTGTGTATGTGTTGCCCTACAGTGGTCTGGCGAGCTGTTCAGGGTGTACCCCGTGTTTGCTTGGTGTCAGCTGAGATACCTCACAGCCCTGGTAGGATTAAGCAGTTCAGCAAATGAGTGAGTGAGAGTATTGGCAGATCTTTTTTTTTTTTATGTATGGCAATACAGTCACTCACTTATTTGCCGAATTGCTTACCGCTATTAAGCAAAGCCTATCTCAGCCACCACTGGGTGAAAGCTCCAGACCATCACAGGGCCAACACATACAAAACCATTCACACTCACACACCCAGGGAAAACTTGGAACAGTCAATTAGCCTAATGTGCATGTCTTTGGACTGTTGGAAAAAACCAGAGAACAAGGAGGAAACCCACACAAGCAGGAGGAGAACATGCAAACCCTACACAGAAATCCCTGAGCCCTGGACTCGAACCCGGGAATTACTTGCTGTTCTACGACAATGGCAAGACTATGGGAACATAACAGTACCCAATTTTATCTACATTTGTACAAATAAGTATGGAGCCTCTAAGGTGACATGGTGGTTATTATTAATAAGATGTGGCCCAAATGAACCTGTCAGGGTCACAATACTATTTCAAAGCCACATGCTAAGTACCTCGTGTAATTTCGACCAGTGTTTGTGACTTGCGGGTACATCATAAGACATGGCTTCCAGTTCCATATTTGATGGGATCTGATGGTGATGCATATGCCTCTGATCTTGGCTGATGGTACTGATCCATGGTATGATGGCACTGACTCCAGTATTTGAATCAAAAGGAAAAAGTAACGCGTAAACTTTGAAGGAACTTTGATTGTGATGTACTTGTTGATACCTGACTGGCTAATTTGAGTACGTCAAAAACTGCTGGTCGCTAGGGATTTTTACACACAACAGTCCCAACTCGACAAGTGAAATGCATTGTGACTCAGGAAAATGGCCAGACTGATTAAAGCTGCCAGGAAGGAAGGTAACTCAACCTGAATGTTCAGTCCATTCTCTTCCGGGTATGCAGGGTCGGGTCACAGAGGCAACAAGTCTAGGAGGGAAACCCAGGTGTCCCTCTTCCCAGCGACACTCTCTAGCTCCTCCTGGGGGATTCCAAAATGTTTCCTTGCCAGATGGGATATATAATCCCTCTAGCAAGTTCTGGGTCTTCCCAGGGGGCCTCCTTGCAGTTGGACGTGCCCAGAAAACCTCTAAAGGGAGGTGACCAGGAGGCATCCTAATCAGATGCCCGGACCACCTCACCTTTCGCTGCGGATGAGCAGCAGCTCTAGCCCGAGTTCCCTCCGAATGTCCGAGCTCCCTAACCTATCTCTAAGGATGAGCCCAGACATCCTTCAAAGGAAACTCATTTCGGCCATTTGTAACTGCGTTCTCATTCTTTCGGTCACTACCCAAATCTCATAGGAGAGGGTTGGAACATGGATGGACTGGAAAATTTTAATTTCTATTTACATAGTAAATATTACATTTCTGTTTACAATAAATGAATTAAAGGGGCTGGTTTAACAGGAAGTGAGAGATAAACAGTGTATCAGTGTGTTTGGTAATGTCCCAGAGTAATCTGGGTGAAGCCCAATGCCAAGCCTGATGAAGCACTGATGTGGTGTGTTTGGCTGGTGCTACGTGGTACTTGTTCTCTATATATTTCATCAGAAGATTTGATATTTGGACATCTCTACTGGTTTCAATGTTTATGTGCATGAAGGTTTGTTTATGCTTTTAAAAGTGATGATACAGATTTGCATGGCCGAGATATTATCAGCAGTACGTGTTTGTCACGTGACCATTCAAATTAAATGTTCGTATTTAATATGCATCGTTTCTCTCTCTGTTCACAGTCTCAGGCTAAACAGTCCGCTTCCACCCCATCGGTGCCGGCCTCCACGGTGAAACCTGCACAGTATGAGGTACTGTCTGCCTTCCCTCTCATTTTTACAATTTGTGATTATTGCGTGAGATGTCTATGAACCCACTTCCTGTTCTGCATGTCAGACTCCGCCCCCCTGCCCAGCCTCCTTCCTCCATGATGGGTATTGTTCTCTTTCCTGCTGTTGTGAATGAGTTGTTCTGTGTGCAGCTTTCAGATCCACCTCACCCAAACCTATATCCATCCCTTCTGTCGTAACCTCACTACATTTGTATGCCGACAAAACAAGATCGCAGGTTGTTTGTGAATGGGGCTTCAATTACAGTCACAAAAGCTGCATTAGCGGTAATGCTTGGTCAATAGGTCACTGCAACCAAACAAATGGATGTCTCCTTGGAAATCACTCTGCCTTTCTAATCATTCGCCCTGTTTCTGTTTAAAGCCAGAGGATTTTAACTGTCCTTTAGTTTCCCATCAGGACCTACAACAGACCAGTGTCTTGTTTGTTGATTTGGGATGTTTTATAGTAGGAGGTCCAGGCAACTGTATGCTTATTTGATGCAATGGAGCCCCTTGGTTAAGCAATAAGATGGATCCTGATTCTGTACTCGAGGCAAACTATCTTCAATATCTTCCCATTTTTGCATTAAAGCAGTGTTAGGCAAAATAAATAAATAAATGTACACAATTTCCAGTTTTCCTCAGATGTATAGTAGTCAATGCTTTAGCTTTTTTTTTCTCATCTTGCACAGTTCTACCCATAATATTTTCCGAAAATGTCATCTCAAGTCTTAGTGCTCCTTATGTGATGGCTCACAGACTTCCCGCTGTGGTTTAGAGAGCAGTGTGCCACAGTGTGCAGTTCTATCAGGAACTTTTTTCTAGGCTACAACAATCTGTAGGGACCATTTTTTGACCATATTCACATATGGGAGCAAATCAATATGAGATAAAAAGTATATTTTTAATAGTGGAGCTCCTGTGCGGGGTCCCATAGGCATGGAGCATGACTGTAATGGTTGTCCCATGTCCATGCCTGAGTTGATGCTCGTTGACTTGGATGACAACCTTCCGAAATATAAAAAACACATTTTTTCATAACAAACTGAAATCCCTCAAAAAAGAGGCTCATACACCACCACTCAGATTTGCACAGAATAAAAAAAATACAGTCTAACTCGGGTTAGCATGTCTGCCTCACAACAACATGGGTGTTTCTGTGTGGAGTTTGCATGTCGTCCCTGTTCTTACGTGGGTTTCAGTGGTTTACACGGGTCCAGGTCCTCCGGTTTCCTCCCACAGTCCAAAGACATGTATATTAAGCTAATTAGCTATTACAAATGGCCCCTAGGTGTGAGTGTGAATGGTCGTGTGCCTGTTGGCTCTGCGATGGACTGACAAGTTTGCCCAGAGTCGCACCCTAGTAGGATAAAGCAGAATGCAAATGAATGCATTTCTGCTTTACCAACTTCATTGTTATTTGTTGCAATCAGCTAGTATTATAGTGTCTTTACCAGCTGACAACTTTGGTAAATTATGGCAGTCAATTTGATATCTGCTTTACAGAAAGGGGCTGCATCATCATCATCATCATCCACTGCAGGTGTGGCTGCCTCTACTGCCGCTACAAGCACAGTGACCAATGTAGGGGCCTCTACAGGAAGTAAAGTCAGTGGAGGTGTAACCACCTCTACCGGATCTTCTACAGCAACCACCGCTACAGGATCTTCCAAAGTCACGCCACAGGTAGCCGCCAGTTTCTCTGGGGCTTATGAGATTGGCCAATGTGGACTCTTATTTCATCACCAGCCACGTTACAGCTTTTCTTCATTCCTTCATTACTTCATATCTGCTTATTTGTACTGCTATCTCCGGGGTCTTTCTCTCTTATTTCATGCTTCTCTAAGCTGTTCAAAGGGATAGAGTAAGACAATGGTTTCCTGTTTGTAGACTTGATTCTCTGGGATTTTCCATAACGTTTAAGCTGGATCTCTCGGACCTGTGGGTTTGACTGATGTTCTTCTCATTGGGAATCAAACAGTGTTACTGCAGACAGGTCTTCAGGTCCTGTTCACAGTCGCCTACTGAGCTCACATGGGATTTTCTTGCCGTTTCTCTTTGCGCATTTGCCAGACGGGACAGTCTTGAATTTAAATATCTTGGATATGACACTCCCTGTGTTTTTGTTGGGGTTTTTTTTTTTATTTTATTTATTTATTTATTTATTTTGCTGAATATGCAGTACAAGCTAGTTGTGTCATCAGAACAAGTCCGTGCATGGCTGGTGTGGGGTTGACAATCTCAAAGTGTTAGATTTCATGCCTGAATTTTTGATCTAGGCCCCACCCGTGTCATCTGCCAAAGTTCCACCTGTGAGCACTGGAAAAACGGGTGCAGAACTGGTTAAACCCGCAGACACGTCTAAAGTCCAGGTATACAAAGATAGCGCTTGTGTTCTTCCATCTTCAGTGCCTTGCAGGATATACATGAGATTTAAGGAATCTTTTGCAGACCACTTCTGGTACCTTGCTTCTTTCAGAATGTTCTGGAATACTCTGTGTATTTCGGATTGTTGATATTATCTTCCTGTTGTGGACTGGGCTGTCTTTCCCATCATCCTTCAATAAGACCATTGCCATTTGCTTTGACCTTAAGATTTTATCTTCTTGATTTATGCATTGCGAATTGCATGGCTTTCAGACCACTTGTTAACGGTTACACATACCTTAATTGGAACGCGGCTGTTTCATCGCCTGAGCTGGAACTTTCTGAGTTGTCCTCAAAAATAAGAAAGCCCATAGCCACGATTGTTGTCTCTGAATTTTTTTTTCTTTTTGTTTCTTCAGGTTTTCTTTTCTTTAAAAGTGTAGTTTAGGGATCACCAACCCTGTTCCTGGGGATTCACCTTCCTGCAGGTTCTATCTCCAAGCAAACCTTAACACGCCTCTTTTAGCTGTTCAAAAACGTATTAGATGGTCAGATGGGCACGATTAAAGGGCAGTTAAACCCAAACTTAATGAAAGCTTTTATACATAGTATATGCCTTTGCACATCAAAACATGCTACTGTTATTACAACCTTCTTCGTGAAGGAAAAAGTGGGGCGGGGTGATATAGAATAAACAGTTACCGTGGGAGTGTTGTGCATTAAATGTACTGTGATATATACCATACATTCATGTAAACAAGTAGACGTCTGTCTGATGTATGTAAATGTATAATAGTATTAAGTGTAGGTGTGCCTGGTTTTATTTTATAAAGAAGTTGACTAGTTTATATCTGATTTGCCAGTTTAATATCGGTATACTGTTGTTTTTGCTGTTATTTTGCCCTGTTGGAACTGACGTGCCTACGTCCTATTGTCCCGATTTCAAACTCTTGCGATACGTGAAACGGACTACAAATGGTGGCCTTTTCAAACAGGCTAATGCAAACTATCGAACCCATTTTAGCAGCTTGGAAGTCTTTTTATTTATTTTTTATTTTTTCATTCCGCTTTAAGTTATAGACTTCAGGAAAGTAAGTTTCCCGGATCAGGGTTGTCGAGCACTGGTGTAGTTAAAAAAAACTTTTGTGAATTGTGCATACTTTCTACCACATGGATGGTAAGCTGGATATAATAGCATCTCCCAGATTTGCTCTAAATGTAATTTTCACAATTTCACCTTTTTCCAATTTTGGCAAGCCATTTCTTCATGCACTTTGATTTGTACACATTGGCGTTTTCGAACTGGAACCGGTTTGGGCCTCTTACTTGCAGGAAAGGAAGTTGTAATGCTATAGAACACTAAAGACTTTCAATACAAGGGCGTACATTTAACTTGGTGAAGATCTACTGTATATTTGGGCACAGTGCTCAGGTGTTGGCTTTATAGTGTACGTTGTTTTGTAGATGTTTCCCAACGTAAAGTGGACTCTTACACAGATAAAACACTTGTCATTTTTTAATGAATAAGACTTTGTTATTGTAAGCATGATGCTGCGGTGTGGGACAAAACAATTTGGGGTGTGATGCTATTTAAAAAAAAATAAAAAATTAACTTTGGGGTGTGGTCACATGACGTCAAGATAACTCTAAGATGTTTTCAGACTGAACTCCTACTACAACGAGTCACAGAACTATTCAGCCATGTCCCTTTTACTTAAAAGAAATTAGTCACCTCAACCCTGCCTGAGCGCTAAACACATCAAACCACACCCACGTCGACTGCAGCACACACCTATGCTGACTTCCCTAGATCCCACAAATATCGCGCTTTGCATATGCATGGTGCCCCACGTAACACCATCCACTCACCCGGGGTAAGGTCCATTCCATGTATGCTAAACGACTCTGTGCGTCAACAACTGTGCATCTTTCGTTTAAGCCTCATAAGGAAACACAGATTTAGTTAATTAAAATTATTATCAGTATGGATGTGTTGGGGCAACCAAGTCATAGGGAAAAAAATGCAAGCACATGGAGAACATGCAAACTTCACAGAGAAACGCCCTTACTGAGCCCGGGACTTGATACCAGGATACCAGGAGCTGGGTGTGCTAACCAGTACACCACCGTGCTGCTTTTAATGTTTTTCCACTCAAACTGTCCAGCTGTTATTTTTATATATACTGTATATATTAACAGAAAGCATGCTCAGTGTGACTTTAATATTAAATAGTGCAAGCTTTGCAAGACTCTTACGTTGCCTTGTTCCTCTGGTCTGCAGGTGAAGTCAGAGGTTTCTGCGAAGGCCAGCACTCCGGTGAGTCAGCAGTCCTCTGTATTTCTGCACTGCTATAGCTGTAGCTGCATGTCATAAACTTTAACAAGCATGCCAGATTGCATGGGCACTGCTGTACTGCTATGTTTCTATGCTGTAACACAGGCACCTGCTGTAGATCCATTTGATGCCTTGGCTGGCAGTTTGCCATCCGCAAAGCCGTCCACGACTCCTCAGTTTACGGGGCCTGAAGTCAAAGAGGTATGAGTACGTACGGTACATGTGCATGCCTGTGTGTATGGTTTATAACAGCCTGCATGTTGCCTGCCTGTTATGGAATGTGCATTGTAATAGTGTGTTGCATGCTTTAGCCAAGCCAAGTGTCAGAAGTGGCTCCCCGATGTGGAGATAGAGATGACACACTGCCACCTGGATACAGACGAGAAGACATGGTCAGTCTGACATGAGAAACTAAATTAGATGACTTGCTACAGCTGATTGCTTTTATGCTCTTTCTTTACGTTCCCACCACCTTTCCAGGTCCGGGTTATTGTTTTTTTCTTGGACAGAATCAATTTTTAAGACTTTCATTAATGCTACTGGCCTTTAGAATAAACTTTCTTGCTTCCTCTAATCACAGGAAAAGAAGATGCCTGCTGGACGACCTGAGAAGCCCAAGGAAGAGTCCAAGGTAAACAAGCACTGTCCTTATTCAAACGTCAGCCATATTGCTACTAACGTCATAGTCAGGGCAACAGGAGAGCAAGTCAAGGGTTCTTGGTTTCACTTCTGAGAGCCGCCCGAAATGATCTTCAGAAAACTTTTATAGCCTTTCAGGAAAGTAGGATATTTTTAGCTGTTCGTTAAACAAGTGCCTGGTAGTAAACAGCGTGATGTGATTTGATCATCATGTTGGTCGTTCAAAGAAAATGGCGGTACATTATCTGAGAATGATGTCGCCACTTTGGCTAGGAAATAATACAGAAACAGGCGGTAATGTGTTTAAAGTTTAGTTTGGCTTGATTTTGGTGGTAGCCTGCTGGCTAATGTATGCTAACTACATTAGCGTTAAGGTGAATTCTTATAACATACCTTTCACTCTTGATATTACTATCTAAGGGCGGTACGGTGGTATAGTGGTACAGCAATAAGGTTCTGGGTTCGATTTGCGGGCTTGGGCGTTTCTGTGTGGAGTCTGTATGCTGTCCCCTGTGCTTGTGTGGGTTTCCTCCGGGTACTCCGGTTTCTTCCCACAGTCCAAAGACATGCACATAAGGCTGATTGGCTTTTCCAAACTGCCTCTAGTTGAGAGTGTAAATGTAAATGGCTGTGTGAGACTTGGCCCTTTTATGGATTTGCAGATGGATTGTCAGGGTGTACCCCGCCGTCACCCACAGTCGTCATGAATAAGCTCCAGCCTCCCTGGGACTCTAGTAGGCGAATGAATGAATGTTACTCTTTATCTGGCTAATAAACTCAGATAGTTCTACCATAGGTAGAAAAAGGTAGTTTTTAACTAGCCTTAACTATGGGTAGGTAGTTAAGTGAGGTGACGTGCAATATACTCACGTATGACTTTATTATCTTACTTTTTAATTCTTTGGATTTTTATATAATCAGTATTTTTTTTTTTTTCATAAGGAATTAACATAAAGACGATATTCACATGGAACACAGGAAGGCAAGCACACTAAAATGTTTGCTAGTTATAGGAACAGTGTTGCTAATATAAATGTTAATGAGCTAGCTAACAATAGCTAGTTAGCATGACTCGTACAGGCAGAAGGATGACTGAAAACAAGATATATTTGTCAGGGGTATCAAAATTTACCCCAGAAGTTTTGATAAATGTACTAAAATAAGATGTTTTATGACTAAACGTATGCTTAGCAAGAGATAGCCAAGTGAAATTCCACGTGCGCTAACATTTTGAGGTGGAAGGCTGTATGTTGCGACAGCCCATTGGTCTGACAGCCCTAATCATATAAGATGGGCACCTTGCTTAAATCGGTTGGGTGCCCTCCTCAGTTCAGCAGGGTTAGGGTTAGGTTTAGGGCTGTCCATCCAGTGGGGTGTTAACCAATTTTGGGATTGTGTCACTCTGAGCTATTGGAAAAACTTATGGCTGACGTGTGAACTCACACACACACACTCACACACACTCACACACTCACAGGCTCATATTCATATAGCAGACAGCACCACCAACCTAACAGCATTATTAGTAATTAACACACGGCTGTCCTGCCCAACCAAGCCCCATATTTAAAAAGAAAACACCCCCTACACACTAACAGTATATACCTATAACACACACCCTTTCCAGTTTCCTCTCCCTTTATTACTGTTGTGTTTCTGTTAGTGACTTTATTGTCTAAAAAATGATGTAATCTCTTGGAATAGTAACGAGGAAGAAGGTTACTGTTTATCATGTGTTTGTAGAAACCATATATTTTGCCTGTAATGGGGTGGGGCGTGTCAGTAATTTTTGTGCCTATATTCATTTTATGACCAGAGCCCCCTCTTGTGGTATAATGGTTCTGATTCATAATAATAATAATAATAATAATAATAATAATAATAATATTTGGAATTTACAGCTTCTTTTAAGATAATAATTTTATAGTTAATTAATTAATAAGTTAATTCATTAGGTTTCTATTTAGCTTCTATTCATTAATTTTCATTCATATATGTGTATATATACACACACATAAAGGTTTATGGATGCTTGTGCGTAACACCCGGCACTATGTCAGGGCTGCTCATTCATTCATCCATTTTCTAAGCCGCTTAATCCTAATCCTTCCTAATTAGGGTCGCGAGGAGGCTGGCGCCCATCTCAGCTGACTCTGGACGAGGGCGGGGTACACCATGGACAGCTTGCCAGGCCATCGCAAGGCCAACATACACACAACTATTCGCACTCTCACTCACACCTAGGGGTGATTTGGAACAGCCAATTAGCCTACTGTGCATGTTTTTGGACTGTGGGAGGAAACCGGAGTACCCGGAGGAAACCCACGCAAGCCTGGGAGAACATGCAAACTACACACAGAAACGCCCGAGCCCGGGAATCGAACCCAGGCCTTCTTGCTGTGAGGCAGAAGTGCTAACCACTACGCCACCGTGCCGCCATTGTCAGGGCTGCTGTTATGGAAAATTAATCAACACCTTCTGACCAATCAGAATCAAGAATGTAACAGTAGTATGGAATAATCATTAAAATAACCATACTGTTTTTTTCCCCTTATCTCTCCTGTGTGTGTGTGTGTGTGTGTGTGTGTGTGTGTGTGTGTGTGATTTTTCTAAAAGCCCATGTCACTGGATGATGCTGTAAGCTCTCTTTCTTCTGGATTTGTATCATCTCCACATCCGGGTGCATCAAAACCAAAAGTGGTAGGAACACGGACACTAACCTTCTTTCATATCTTCAGCTGTCAAAACTAGCACCTTATAGAGGTTTTGCAGTTTGTATCACACACCATTCACACTCACATCCACACCTAGGGGCGTTTTGTAATGGCCAGTTAGGCTAATGTGCATGTCTTTGCACTGTGGGAGGTAACCGACGTGCCCGGATGGAAACCCACGCAAGCATGGTGAGAACATGCAAACTCCACACAGAAACGGTCGAGCCCGGGACTCGAACCCAGGACCTTCTTGCTGTGAGGTGGACGTGCTAACCACTATGCGACCATGTCGCCAACTGGGAATCAAGAGAGCAAAATTAGCCGTGCTTACTATATAGGAAGGATTATAGTACTCTCAGTACTCCGCTGTCAATCACAGAAGCCCTGGCCAATCAGTGGAATAGGGGAGCCTGTCCGTGTGAAAAGGGGGCGGGAAGCACTTCTGCGAAACCTTTTTCAGGTGGTTCCTATTTGTGATCTTAGAACCTCTGCACATAAAGGAACCCATGTGATATGATTTTTGAGCATACAATGGATTCTCCATAGTGTCAGCTTCCTGTTACCGGTTCTAATGCACATGATTCATCTGAATATTCATTATCCTCATTATAATATTTTAGCAAATATAATATACTGTATATCATTGATTTTTGTGATTTTTTTTTTTTTTTTTCTTTAAATACAGCAACCTGAAACTGTGGCTGCTGTCAGTACCAGCACAAACTACGCCCCTGCTCCACCTACTCAGCAGGTAAGAGAGAAACTTCAGCATGCCTTATTTTTAGGTTTAAATATCAGGAACGTTCTTAGATATTTATATGTAATGCTAATATTCTCCCACTATCACTGTGTCTGTATCTTTTTCTGTTCAATATGTACAGTGTTTACTGTACTATGACAATTTCATGGTTCACTGTATTTACTTTTACTGAGTGGCTACAAAAGTGTGGAGTCACATTAAAAAAATATTTTTTATTTACCAGTTGTAGCAAAACTACCACTATTCAATTTTTGTGTAGCTGGGACTGGATTTAACCTTCCTGTGAGCCTAATAATTAGTAAAGTGGTTCGGAAAATAAAATGATGGGAAATTAAATAATAATAATGATGATGATAATTATTCATTCATTCATTCAATTTCTAAGCCGCTTAATCCTAATGAGTGTTGCGGGGAGGTTGGCGCCCATCTCAGCCGACTCTGGGCGAGGGCGGGGTACACCCTAGGCAGCTTGCCAGGCCATCGCAGGGCAGAAACACAAGCACAACCATTCACTTAGGGGTGATTTGGAACAGCCAATTAGCCTAATGTGCATGTTTTTGGACTGTGGAAGGAAGCCGGAGTACCCGGAAGAAACCCATGCAGGCACGGGGAGAACATGCAAACTCCACACAGAAACACCCCGAGCCCGGGAATGGAACCCAGGACCTTCTTGCTGTGAGGAGAACGTGCTAACCACTGTGCCACCCTGCCACCTGGCATTTTAGAAAGGAGTCCCCAGTATCAGTGCTTTGCGTAAATGAGAGATCTAAAGTGTTACAACATGGGAGAATCTTCAGTACAACGAATTCTCTGTATCGTATTATTGTATCGCACAACATCATATCATATTATAGTATCGCGCAACCCTGATGTTTCAAAATTAGGGAATCTCACTCATTTGCTGAACCACTTAATCCTACTAGGGTCACGGGGAGGCTGGCGCCCATCTCAGCCGACACTGGGCGAAGGTGGGGTGCACCCTGAACAGCTCACCAGACCCTTGCAGGGCAACACACACAACCATTCACTTTCTCACTCACACCTAGGGGCAATTTGAAACAGCCAGTTATCCTAACGTGCATGTCTTTGGACTGTGGAAGGAAACTGGCGTACCCAGGGAAAACCCACTCAAGTACGGGGAGAACATGCAAACTCCACACAGAAATACCCGAGGCCGGGACTCGAACCCAGGACCTTCTTGCTTTGAGGTGGACGTGCTAGCCACTACCCCACCGTGCCGCGCTATTAGGAAATGTGACCTTGCAAGATTAAATGAATGAGAGTTCAGGATCAGCTCAGTGTATACAGTATTTTATGAAAGGTATATTAATAATAAATTTTAATTCCTGTGACAAACTCTTTTGCAGAAACAAGGTGTTTCCCTGCCTGCAAGTCTGTCTCCTGCTGCTCCTGCTGACAAGAAACCAAAGATAGAGAAAGTAAGACCCAGGATGTGTCAACATTACACCACATGTAGAAATGTTCTGCTTCTGGTATACTGCATATTCACTTCTTACCCAATCCCAACTGAAGTGATTATTATGTGTTTAAAATGCACTGATATGTTCTCTCACCAGCCCGCTAAAGACTCCGCCACTGCAGCCGCTAAGGATGTCAAACCAAAGACTGAGGTAAGAGACAAGTCTTAGGATTTACATCCCTAGTATTATAAGATTCTCTGTACAGTATACAAAAAAAAGGTTGTGAGTAGCGGAGCTGAATGTAAAACATTTCACTTTTTCTTTTTTGTACAGAAACCAAAAAAAGAGCCCAAGGTAAGAAAGCTGATTTCCCTTAAATTTTTATTTTGTCAGTTGTATATTTCCTGTGGGAGTGTTTCACAAATCGTACAGCACTGAAACATTAAGAAAAGAATATTAATTAAACGTAGTAGCAATAACAGAAACATACATTTAACGTAACATAACAGATTTAACTATGTTGCTAAGCAACCGTGTACGTAATTCTTGTTGTGAACTTTAGCTAGCTCACGCTGGGTTTACACTGGGGCCATGATGTCCACGATTCGTGTTTTTAATTTTTCCTCCTCTTCGCTTCCATACGCTTTGCTACGCTCTCAATACGTTTTGTTGCCGAAGTCAACGCGATTCTGGTCAAGACCTGCCATGATTTTCATCACGTTCATCAAGTTCTGTTAAGCTCTCCTACAATTTATGACCACGATTTGAGCAAGATTGCCACGCTTGGAGCACAGTTGGGGTACAAAAAGGAGGCAGAGGTCACCCTCTCATTTTCTCATGTTTCCAAGTCCATCAATCCCCTATGATGGCGCATCAAGGTCTGTTAAGCTCTACTGCGCTCCACTACAATTCCCACATTATATCACGATTGCCGTCAAATCATTATAAATTGTGGTACAATTTTTGGCCGTCAAATATTTTTGGCACAATCATCATGATTCGTTACCACGACTCCTCACATTCATCACAATTCTCTCAAATCGTTGATATCGGGGAACGCCGTGGCCCCTGTGTTTACCCAGCATTACTATTGTCAGCTGTGCACAAAGAAGCATGCTAAATAAAAATATATATTAAAAAAAAAGAAAAGAAACATTAAAGAAAAAAAAAAAAACACAGTAATAAGGATCCTGTCTTCAAAATACATGGAAAGAAATATTAGCTTTCTTTGTAGCTCTTATTAGTTTGGTGCAAAGATAGCATTGAGTAATAATGGAAATTAGCATTACTATAGTATTAGCGATCGTAAAATTCAAACGATTTTAAAAGTAAGATGAGGGTGTATGTAGAGACGGGAATTTTCCACGCATGACTTTACAGTCAGGGCTGTATAGCAAAGCCTTTAACTAGGGAACAATACAGCACTGAACTCTGACAGTACTAACAACCACAAAAACGAGGACCTTTGGTGGCATGTGGTAAGATTAAATAAGAACGTCTTCTGAATGGTAATTTATTATTATTTTTTTATATACTGTATTTATCCCTTAAGGGAAATTTTGGCTCTGCATTTAACCCATCCAAAGTGAGCACGCACACATTTGGAGCAGTAGGTTGCTACACAGAGCAGTTGGGGGGTTAGGTACCTTGCTCATGGGCACTTCAGCCACTTCAGCCATGAAGGTGGAGGAAGGGAAGGTGCAGCTCACTCCCCTCTCCTGCCACACATTTTTCCTGCTGGTTCAGGTATCGAACCAGCTACCTTTCGGTCCCAAAGCCGCTTCTCTAACTATTAGGCTACAGCTGCCCCCGTTACAGTACCATAGCACACTGGATTCAATCTGGATGTGATAAAATAAAATAAAAATGAAAACTTTTTTTTTTTTTTTTTAATGGCAGCTGGTTGTAATTTCTAAACACCAGGGTGTGAACCTGAACCTGTCATTCCATTGACATTTTCTTCTTGAAGATGTTTTGGTTTCCTGCTGTGAAAGAGGTGTGGACCTTTCAAAAATAGGGTCAGCCCAGAGTTCAGAAAGACAATACAGTTGTACTGTAGATTGTATAATTATGCTACATTTTTTAAATCTTGATTTTTATTTTATTTTACAATCTGGGTTACATGGAACCTCCACTATTAAAGTCTTTTATATTAAATTATATTACAGTTAAATGTAATTTTTTTTTAATTGTTTTTTTTTTTGTATTATTAATGTTATTCATCCTCAAACGTGGCTAGTTGTTCAGCGGAATCATGATTATGGGATGATTTGCTATGAAATGGAGACTTAAGGAATAGGTGATATAAAATTCCTGGTGAAATTATTTATCAATTCTTTGATTGTATATGATTTTCTATATGATATTTATATTCATTCATTCATTCATCTTCCGCTTCTTCCGGGGTCGGGTCGCGGGGGCAGCAGCCTAAGCAGTGAGGTCCAGAC
>JBCNYH010000026.1:25317981-25335991 GCA_039654325.1 Tandanus tandanus
TGAACCGCGCTTAGTCTGGACCTTCACCTAGGACCTGTTTGCCTTGGGTGACCCTACCAGAGGCATAATGCCCCGGATAACATAGCTCCCAGGATCATTAGGACACGCAAACCCCTCCACCACGGTAAGGTGGCGATTCAAGGAGGGGATGATATTTATAATGATTGTTTATTAAAATTAGAAAGATTAAAAGCAGGAATGTTATTGTTTCTTGCCGTGTGGAATATTAGGAATTTAGAGTTGAAGCGTGCAAACTTATTTCACCTGCTGTAAATCTGGACCAGCTGGTTTCTGAATCTAATCTGGCTCTCTCTTGCTCTCTCTTGCTCTCTCTCTTTCTCTCTCTTGCTCTCTCTCTCTCACACACACATACACACCATCAGTGCTTGTTTGAACCATCGGAGTGTATTATAGCGACACAACATATACACAACGTGTTAATTCAAGACTGTGTTTTCATTAATCACAAGAGAATTCACCAAATCACAGACTGGATATATAGATAGTTAGGAATGTTAATAGTGTTACCTTGGAAACACTGTCATTACCATAGAAACCAAAGTTTTGTTTAGGGAAAAAAAAACTTTATTGGGACTCAGGAGGTATTGTGCACTGCACACACCTACTTGAATACTTTCGGCGCTGTTATTATCAGAACCCAACCTGCCCAGTCAAACCTCAAACACACACACACACACACACTTACTGTACAGGACCTGTTTAATACCTGTAATGTCACAGACTTTAAAGATACACTCTTTTCTTCTTTTAGCACTGATTTACACCTTATGTGATAAAAAAAAACCCAAAAAAAACACTAGAAGTACCCGGAGCGCAAACCTCCGCCAAGCAATCTTATTTCGCAACCTATTTTAATTCTGCTAAATATTATTTTCGGGTGACATGGCGACGTAGTGGTTAGCACATCCGCTTCACAGCAAGAAGGTCCAAGGTTTGAGACCCAGGCATGGCGAGGGTGTTTCTCTGTGGAGTTTGCATGTTCTCCCCATGCTTTCAGGGGTTTCCTCCAGATTCTCTGGTTTCCTCCCACAGTCCAAAGACATACACATTAGGCTAACTGGCTGTTCCAGATTGTACGATTGTTCCAGATTGTTCCTAGGTACGAGTGCGAGTGCGAATTGTTGTGTGTGTGTTGGGCTTGCGATGGACTGGCGAGCTGTTCAGGGCTGACTCTAGTAGGGTAAAGAATGAATGAATAAATTGAATGAATAAATATTATTATTATTAGATTTTTGTGGAAGCATTCAAGTCTTTATTTATGGACTTGAACGAAAAATTGTTTAAATTAGCCCCTATCTGCTTATTATTATATTCCCATTACAGCACTCCAGGCCTTGTTTTATTTCTTGCTGAAGTAATGCATGCAAGTTTACCTCCTGTGTGTCTCTTCAGGCAGATCCCACGTCTCTGGATGCTATTGAAGCTCTGGGCGGCACATTACCTAAAGCAAAACCAGCTCCCAAGTCCCCAGAACTCCGACCTGACCAAATTGTTGATGTATTAACTCCTTATTACTCCTCTTTGATACGATTACAGTATATTTCACAACCCCTTATCAAACGTACCTACCTTTTTAATGGTCAGTAGTGTCCTGATCATCAGGTAATGCTGTGTGTATTGTGTGTATCCAGGAGAAGAAGGCGACGTCAGATAAGGGTGTACGTGTGGGTGAGAGAGAAGACACCCTGCCTCCTGATTACAGGTTCAAGGAGGACAAGGACAAGAAGCCGGCTCCTCCTCCAAGAAAAGAGGTGAAGCGTCTGGTTAGTTAGGGCTTGGGAATATGTGCAGAAGGTTTATGACTGAAGACAAGTCACATTTGCATCACTCACTTACTCACTACCTATTCAGTGAAATGCGACTCTAAGTAACTCAACTGCCATAGAGATTTCTTGGCAAGGCTTTTACAGGGTAGGTTGCCAGATCTTTCCTTTAATTTTTATACAACCCTTGAAATCAGTGAAACTTCTTCTTTACTTCTTTTTTTACTAAGTGAGGCTCCTGATCTCTATTGAGTAGTATTATAAAACTCATAGGAAATGATATCTGGATATTATACATCGTATTATAATAAGACTAATCCTCTGATCATCCTACTGAATCACTACTGATGTACTTGCTGCATGTTTTGTTCTCTCCAGCCTGCCATGGACACGACTGCGGCTCTTGATATTCTCTCTGGAGATTTCACTGACGCCACTGTAGCTCCTGCTGTCCACGCTCCTGTTCCTCCTCCAGCCAAAGCCAAGCAGGTAAACAACATCACCATTCGAACCATCTAAACTTAAATCGACTAAATATGGTGTTTTTCTGCAAGCAAACTCACTTTTGGTAGGATATGAAGTTCATTCTGGGAACCAATAACATGGACTCTTCTTCTTCTTGGTTCTTGCAGCCTGCAGTGGAGGATATTTCAGCCCTTGATGCTCTGGCAGGTGATTTTGTAGCTCCAGCCCAGGCCAAAAAGGTATTCTATACTGCCATAAGTGAAGTAACCATGACCTGTAGATGGCTGTAGTACTGTGTAGCATGTAGTGATGTGTACGTTGTTGTGTCCGTAGGTCAGTTCTGGAGTACCTCCCGCCCCAACGCCAGACAGTAAAAGCACTCCGCCAACATCTAGCCAGGTATATTAATTATACTAAGTATTCTGCTGTGTTTGCGTTTAAATTTTGACTTTTCAATTTGCAAACTGGGTGGCACGGTGGTGTAGCGGTTAGCATGTCTGCTTCACAGCAAGAAGCTCCTGGGTTCAAGTCCCGTCTACGGTGATGACATTTCTGTGTGGAGTTTGCTTGTTCTTCCTGTGCGTTCATGGGTTCCATCCGGGTACTCCGGTTTCCTCCTGTAGTCTGAAGACATGCACGTTAGGCTAATTAGCGGTTCCAAATTACCCCTTGGTGTGAGTGTGAGTTGTGTGTGTGTGTTGTTTAGGGTATATCCTGTTTTCCCCAGAGTTGGCTAAGATAGGCTCTATCCTCCCTGTGACCCCACTAGGATTAAGTGCTATATAATAATAATAATAAATATCATGATAATCTGGTTTAAAAACCTCTAAATTCCACCCGTCAGAACATTCTTACTCTTATTAATATGTCCAGTATGGATGGTATGATGACGTCAGTTACAGACACTGTATATCAACACTCAGGCGTTATCATTATTGCTATTAGCATAAAGATTTTGTAGTAAAATTAGTTTTCTCCACCTGCTAGGATATTTTTCTTGATAGTAATGCTGGCCCCTGTGATGTTTTTATATATGTAGCTGTAAATATGTAAGTGTAATCATGAGGAGTCAAATAATCCTTGCTTTATTTTTAAATTGTTAACTTGCTGCTAATTCTATCCGGCCCAAAAGCTAGCGTGTTTGAATACCACGTGCATATCAGCAGTATGTTAAACAGCATCATACTGCCCTCTACAGGACAAGCATGGACATTTCACCACTTGTAGTTTTTTTTGGTTTTGTTTTTTCTCCCCATTTCTTTTATTTTTTTCTTTTTTTATATGAGCCTGAACCTTTTTTAGTGATATACATAATAAGTCTCTCATTCTGACATTGATTTATTCGACCTCAATAAAACTGAAGAAATCTTTGGACCGAATTCTTGCATGCTAAAACTTTGCTAATGCTATTAAGCGATTATTGAATGAGGTGAAATATTATATAAAGACACTATTTGTGTGAGGGGTTATTATCTAGCAACTAACACCCTCACATTTTTTAATTCTATAATTAACACATAGTTTAATTCTATAATTGCTTTATTATTCATTCAAAATCACGTTACTATATTGTGCGGGTCAGTTCTGCAATAATCATTCAGCTTATCGGGTGGCAACAGTGCAATAATTCAATTATCCCATGGCAATGATGCAATACCAGAAGTTACTCGATGGCTTTCCACCAATCAGAAACAAGAAAAATCTTGAATGAAAAATACCAATTCTTTAGCTACCTAAGTTGGCTAATGTCAATTGTTATACTATAGATAGACTAATTAAGTCATAATAATATATTATAGATAGACCATTACATGTGTCTGTGTAACAAATGTAGACATGTTTGCTAGCATGTAGCTAGTCAGCTATGCACTAGGGCAGTAGTTTCTTGGGTGTTCCAAAAATGATTCAACAATTTATAATGCTGTAATTACCTGTATAAGATACGAGTACTTAAATGAGTTTTTTTTTAATAGTAACTTCTTAGTGCTTTTTTAATTTAATCAGCATTGTTGTTTTTTTCCCATTCAGTTTCTATTAGCTTGACATTAAAAGATGAATCTCTGCTTTTCTCAGGCAGGCTCCATGTCTCTGGATGCTCTCGACATGCTGGGAGGCACGCTTCCCGAAGCAAAACCAGTTCCTGAGTCCCCAAAACTCAAGCCTGAGGAAATTGTTCATGTACTAAATGTCATTTCTTATATTTATACATATATTTTTATATTGCAATTGATTTAGCTTTTTAACCTGTGCCCGCATAAAAATAAGGCTCCACTGATGTTTCTTTGATCAGGAGCCTAAGCACACATCCGAGAAAGGTGTTCGCGTAGGCGAGAGAGAAGACACACTCCCCCCAGATTACCGATTCCCTAAGGGAGACCCTAAAACACAGCCTCCACCCGCGAAGAAAGAGGTAGCACGTCCGTCTAGTCAATTAAACCTTAAGTGTAGGGATTGAGCAGTGATTGAAGCCGTTTCTGAAGCAGTTGCATCTTTTTAACAGCCGTCTATGGACCCCGGTGACGCTCTGGATATCCTCGCTGGAGATTTCACCTGCTCATCAGCAGCACCTGTAGTCCAGGCCCCGGTTCCTCCCTCAGCTCCTCCAGCAGACGTGAGTTATCGAACAAAGCAAAGCCATTTATATAAATGCAAATTTAGTCCAGGCTTTTTAATAAATATAGACTAGCATTTTGGACATCCGTTGCATATTTACATGACGTTCTGGCAACTGAAAGGTAAAAATCATCCTTTAAAAGTTTCTCATTTTTTTCCGATTGAATTCCGGCCCGTTGTCTTTTTGCCCAGGAGTGTACACATGTGCTTCTGTGCTTCATTACAGTATTTGATATATTATAATAAGACTAATGCTTTGAATATCCTAATGAATCAGTAACTGATGTACTTGCTGTATGCTTCGTTCTATCCAGGACGCTGTTGATATTCTCTCTGGAGATTTCACTGACGCCACTGTAGCGCCTGCTGTCCACGCCCCTGTTCCTCCTCCATCCCAAGCCAAGCAGGTAACAACATCACCATCCGAACCATCTAAAAGTTCATTCATTTTCCGAACCGTTTAATCCTAATTAGGGTCGCGGGGAGGCTGGTGCCCATCCCAGCCGACTCTGAGCGAGGGTAGAATACACCCTGGACAGCTCGCCAGGCCATCGCAGGGCAGAAACACGCCTACTCTTTACGAACGACAGCAGTGGTTCTTTTACATGCCTCTCACCACAGACAGTGGGAGACATGGTTAGCCTTTGATAACCCAGTCAGCTGCACTGGGAGACCATCTAAACTTAACTTAACCAGATACATTATCATCGTGTTTTCTTGTAAGCAAATTCACTTTGAGCTAGAGGCATTTGGCAGACACCCAACTAACAATTTTTATCTCATTTATACAACCAATCAGTTGAGGGTTAAGGGCCTTGCTGAAGGACCCAACAATGGCAGCTTGGTGGTAATGGGGTTTGAACCGCTGACCTTCTGATCAGTAAGCCAAAGCCTTAACCACTGAGCCACCACTGCTGCTAAAGTTAAAGCTAAAGGAAAAAAATCAAAGGGGTGTGAAGTTTGTACTCGGAACCATTTTTTTGCTATTCGTTTGTTGATATTCATTTTAATAAGTTTTCGTACGTCGTTGTTTGTCCCATATGGCAAAAATTCTTACGAATGTACGCAGCGTGAAAGTCCAGTAAACACAATGCGAACGTTTTATTTGTCCGTAGAGTGTAATGGGGACCTTGCATTCGTCCACAGTAATATAGCTGTCCGGTTTCATTTCTCCACCCAAGCGAGCCAATTTCCTTGGACTTGGTCATCTTTTTGCGTGAAGACTCTACCTAGACTTGAGGGATGTGACTAGGCTGGCGTCCAGTTTGTCTAGAGGTGTCTATTTGACATTTGAATACGAAGAGTGTACACACAGATTGTTCCCCATTTGTTAAAACATCGTTAGCATTCGCTCTGGGTCGTTATATGTAAGCTAATGACGGTTAGCTAGTCAGTTCACTAGTTGTCCAGTCCTCGGGAATCTATCCTCTAATATAAATGAACCATTTCAGTATTTAAAAGGTCAATCTCTGTTTTTTTAGGCAGGCTCCATGTCTCTGGATGCTCTTGACATGCTGGGAGGCACACTTCCTGAAGCAAAACCAGTTCCCGAGTCCCCGAAACTCAAACCTGAAGAAATCATTACTGTATTAAATATCATTTCTTATATACTGTAGATATTATTTTACATGATATTCCATTGAACTTCATATAAACATTCATGTAAGAAGGGTCCAGTAATGTGTGCGTGTTTGTTCAGGAGCCTAAACTAAAATCCGAGAAAGGTGTTCGCGTAGGCGAGAGAGAGGACACACTCCCTCCAGATTACCGATTCCCTAAGGGAGACCCTAAAACACAGCCTCCACCCGTAAAGAAAGAGGTAGCACATCTGTCTAGTCACCTAATCCTTAAATGTAGGATTTGATCTGTGATTGAAGCCGATAGTGACGCAGTTGAACCTTTTTTTTTTTTTTAACAGCCGTCTATGGACCCCGGTGACGCTCTGGATATCCTCTATGGAGATTTCACCAGCTCATCAGCAGCACCTGTAGTCCAGGCCCCTGTTCCTCCCTCAGCTCCTCCAGCAGACGTGAGTTGAACGATTCTATCGGTCAGGATTAGCAAGTTCAGAGAGTTTAAAAGCACTGCGCCGAAAAGAGGAATAAAGCACTTCAAGTAGGACGGGACCTTACTCAGGTCTACTCTTAGCACCCTGAAGTTCATAGTCTTGGTATTTTGATAAAAGATGAAAGAATAGAGTGCTACAGACAGCGCAAACCTCCACCAAGCACAGTAAATAACACAATAATACACAGAACCCCCTTGTAAGGCCTGCTGTAATAACACACTTCCAAATTCGTACAATCTCACAATGTTAAAGAATCCTTTAAAAAAATTCCTGGATTCAGAATTTGATCCGAATCGTCTCCAAAATCGAAAGGAGTCTTCGTTGTCCAAAGCCCCGCCTCCTGTAGAAACTACATGAAAATCTGTAGATGATAACAATTGTGGAGATGATCCAGATCAAATTCTGGATTCCAGTTTTTTTTGTTAAAAAAAGAAACGGTTTTTGACATTTTGGTTCATATGGGGGATCGCTGGGCTTGGCCGAGGTTTGCGCTCTCTTATTTTTGTTGTTGTTTCTTTTATTTAATTTTTGGGCGTGTAGTGGTTAGCATGTCCGCCTCACAGCAAGAAGGTCCTGGGTTTGAGTTCCGGACTCAGCGAGGGCGTTTCTTTGTGGAATTTGCATGTACTTGCCCGTGCTTGCGTTGGTTTCCTCTGGGTACTCCAGTTTCCTCCCATATTCCAAAGACAAGCAAATTAGGCTAATTGGCTGTTTCAAATTGCCCCTAGGTGTGAGTTGGCCTTGCAATGGTCTGACGAGCTGTTCAGGGTGTATCCCACCTTCATTAGTTAGTTACTTGGTTATATTTTTGTGTGCAGTTACATTTTTTACTGGTTTCATGGCAGGCATTATGTGTTTGGTTAAAAAAAATAAAAAAATTTGTGCTAAAATCGACTTCCCTGTGGCATAGTGGAGCAGTGGTTAGCGTGTCTGCCTCACAGCAAGAAGGTTCTGGGTTCGATTCCCAGGCTCGGGGTGTTTCTGTGTGGCGTTTGAATGTTCTCCCGTGCTTGCTTGGGTTTCCTCCGGGTACTCCGGTTTAATCCCACAGTCTAAAAATATGTACAGTAGGCTAATTGGCAGTTCCAAATTGCCCAGAGGTGTGTGTGTGTGTGTGTGTGTGTGTGTGTGTGTGTGTGTGTGTGTGTGTGTGTGTGTGTGTGTGTGTGTGTGTGAACGGTTGAGTGTGTGTTGGCCCTGCAATGGTCTGGTGAGCTGTTCAAGGTGTACCCCGCCCTCACTCAGAGTTGGCTGAGATGGGCGCCAGTCTCCCCGCGACCCTAATTAGGAATAAGCGGCTTAGAAAATGAATGAATGCTAAAGCTCTTGCTAATACAGTGACAACTTCTCTTTCATCAGAGCTCTGCGGACTTTAATCTCCAGGATCTTGCGGGTGATTCGGTGCCTCCCACGAGTGCATCTAAAGTCTGTTCTTCTGCTGCAGCTCCCACTGCAACAGACGACCAGGTAAACCTCTCCCTTATTCACACACTCACACATACAGTGTTCATATCGATATACTGACTCTAGCATCTTTATCTGTTTTAAGCTGACAGAAGATACATCAGCCATGGACACTCTCTCGGACACTCTGAAGGACATTCGTCCAGCACCTGCCCCAGAACCCGTGCTTCCAAAAAATACCGTTAAGGTAAAATCATTGTAGGAATATTTTTAGCTGCTGTTTATGTATTCGGAGCTGGATTGGTTGAATGCTTGCTCGGTGTGATCTGCTCAGGAGAAGAAGGTGGTGGAGGAGAGGGTGTCTAAGGCCGGCGAGAGAGATGACACGCTTCCTCCGGAGTATCGGCCCACAGCGGAAGATATCAAGGTACTGAGACTTTCACCTCCCTCAATAATTACATTATATTATGTCATGTTATATTATATTATTATTATTATGTTATGTTATATTATATTATTATTATTATTATGTTATATTATATTATAATATATTATTATGTCATGTTACATTATTATGTTATGTTATATTATGTTATATTGGTTCAAGCCCTACTATCGACGGGTTGTCACTGCTGTCCCCCCAGTGCAGCTAACTGGGTTATCAAATCCAGGCCATGTCTCTCACTGTCTATGGTAAAAGAACCATTGCTGATTTTCGTCAAGAGTAGCTGCACAGCCGTCCGCGTGTTTCTGCCCTGTGATGGCCTGACGAGCTGTCCAGGGTGTACTCTGCCTTCGCCCAGTCGGCTGAGATGGGGGCCAGCTTCCCCACGACCCTAATTAGGATTAAGCGCTTCAGAAAATGAATGAATGAATGAATTATTATGTTATGTTATATTATATTATTATTATGTTGTTATTATATTATTATTATTGTTATGTTATATTATTATGTGAATGAATGAAATATTATATTATTATCATTATGTTATATTATATTATTTTTATTATTATGTTATGTTATTATATTATATCATGCATTTCAGTTATTATTCTTATTATAATCGTTATTAAAGGCAGCAGCAGAAGCTAAAGCCAAGGCAGAAGCAGCTGCAGCTAAACAGGTAACTCATTATCCACATTTCTTCATTTTTTTTTAAAGTTAACAATGAATTTTTTACTTTGCTACTATTAATTAATACATTTTTATTTGTGTTTATTATTGGTAAAATCTCTGACCAGTCACTTATGAAAGACTTCTATGGCTGTAACTTATTTTTCAATCATTTTTTTTCTGCGTGAAGAATGAAGAATGTACATTTATTAAGAAATCTATTTATAAAAAATTATACTATATCCTACAACAAGGCTATACAAACCTGAAGTGAAATTCCCAGAAGAAAAATGTGCATATGATAATAATAAGAAGGAGAAGTAGAAGGATAAAGGGTGGTATGGTGGTGTGATGGTTAGCATGCCTGCCTGAGAGCAAGAAGGTCCTGGGTGCAAGCCAACACAAGGCCTAGCAAGGGAGTTATTTTGTGTGGAATTTATATGTTCTGCCCATGTCTGCATGGGTTTCCTCCATGTACTCCACTTTCCTCCCACAGAAATGCACATTAGGCGAATTGGATATTCTTGATTGCCCCCTATTTGTGAATGTGAGTGTGAATGGTTATGTATGTATTTGTGTGGGTATTGGCCTTGTGATGGTCTGGCGAGGTGTTCAGGGTGTACCTTGCCTTTGCTCAGTGTCAGCTGGGACTGGCTTTGGTCTCCCTGTGACCCTAATACTGAATAAAGTGGTTTGGAGAATGAAATGGTGGGAAATTAAATAATAATTCAATTCATTCATTCATTTTCTAAGCTGCTTAATCCTAATCAGGGTGACGGGCGCCCATCTCAGCCGACTCTGGGTGACTCTGTGTGGTTTACACTCACACTTAGGGGCAATTTAGAACAGCCAGTTAGCCTCCTATGCATGTTTTTGAACTGTGGGAGGAAACTGGAGTACCCAGAGGAAACCCACACAAGCACAGGGAGAACATACAAACTCCACACAGAAACGCCCTCGACGAGCCCAGAACTTGAACTTGGGACCTTCTTGCTGTGAGGCGGACATGCTAAGCACTGTGCCACCGTGCCGCCCCTATAATAATAATAATAATAGTGATGATAATAATAATAATAACAATAACAACACCATGATCTTTAGGCATTACAGTACAAATACAATGCCGCCTCCAAAACTTTAATGGACTGAAATGGACAAGTCGATACGTACGTAGACCTCTTCTAACTTTTCCAACCCTTTCATAATTATCTTCCTTCTTAATTATTCACAGCCTTCGTTCGATGAGTCCAAGGCCATTGATGTTCTGTCTGGTGATTTTATGACTGACGTACCTGTGGGTGCACCTACACCTCAGTGTCAGGTTCCTCCTGCAAACACGTCCTCCATCCAGAAGGTACAGTACAGAATCAGCGATTTATCAACGATTATTAACGTAAAAATAAAAAAGGAACCTAATATCCGTCTGACTTACTGTTTGCCTGCCAGCAATCAGGTCCAGTATTGGACAAACTGGCCGCCACACTGATACCAGAAGATTTCCCTGACAATAAACAAAGTGACAGCAAACCAAAGGTGATTTGATGTTTGACACTCTGTGCACCTGCAAATATGAATAGAGAGATGGGGCGTTAGAAGTCGTCAGTAATTCCTGGAGCTGTAGGAACGCTTTTGGTTTATTTATTGAAGGGATTGTGTTTGGTTTCCAGGGTAAGGGTAGAAAGTCAAAATCCACACCAAAGGTAGGTTCCGACTGCATCGAAGTCCAGTTTCAGGGCAGATCCTAACATCATGTCCTGAAGCTTTATTTCACTCTCACTGAAAATAATTGCATGGAATATTAATGCATGAACTTGGTGCTTTGGCAGGTTTTCACATCAGCTGCACTTTTTTAATAACAATTATTTACATTTTTGTTTTTTGTTTCCGTAAAAATGAGTCCCAGCACTAATTATACTGTTAAATAAAAAAAATGATTATCACGCTGTGTGTTGGAAGCAGATACTTCATGTAGTTTAAGTCATGATAGTCGTATACCAATATTCACTTAATCAGGCCAAAAAAAAAAAAGATTTGAGCTGCAACACGTGAATTTGAACCCTGCACTACATTCAAACACTTTCCTCAAAATTTTTTATTTCTACATTTTCTGTAATAAAATAAAAAATAAATATTTTCTATATAAGTATCAGTTAGCTTATTTAATGGAATCCTTGACCTTTTGTTGTTTTTATCTCTCAGGACACAAAATAAAAGATTAGGTTTAGGTTCGCTTTTAGCAGTCAATTTATAGGTGGAGTCAGTAATACTGTAAATTTCTTTAAATATATATGTATTTGTATATATATGTGTGTGTGTGTGTGTGTGTGTGTGTGTGTGTGTGTGTGTAACTCCATTCTGGCAGTTGTTGAATAACATGAATACATCAGTAAACTAAACCAAAAGGTCCCAGGAGAGTGCAGACCTCCACCGGGGACTATAATCTACCCTTTTTTATGATTCGCGTCGATTTTATATGCCTGGATAGATTTCCAAAACAATAGCCCTCAAAGAGCGCAAATCTCCGCCAAGCCCAGCAATCCAGTATTAAAGTATCCTTTATTTTGATCCAGATTACCACCAAAATTACCACCGAAATTACCCCCGAAATTACCTCTGAAATTGAATTGAAGAGTCTTCCTTGTCAAGTTCCGCCTCTGTCGAATAATGTCCATAATGTATCCTACTAACAATCTCACAAACTGAAGGTAAAGCATAACCTTCTTGGCAGAGTTAACTGTGACCGTTAAATATGTGAAAATATAATTCTGTGTAGCTGAAGCTTCCATATTATTATACAAGTTCATAGGTTACATGATTCTTTGGTACCCATTAAATGTGAATTGTGATATATTGTCACCATAATTACCTCCACCAGGGGGTAATGTTTTACTCTGTGTTGGTTTGTTATTTTGTCTATACTGTTTTTTTGTTTTGTTTTGTTTATTTGTGTGCAAGATAACACAAACAGGTTTGAATGACCTTTTTTTTTTTTTTTCTTGAGTGCAAGTAAATTTTGGAGATGATCCGTTCATGTGATCTTGTTGAAAACAATTTACAAAATCGAGAAAAATGATGATATAATTTGCGCCAAAATGTTCATCACACGTCCACTAGGGGGAGACATTTCATTATAACTATGCCAAATTATAATAATCCATTTATGCCTGGTGGAGGTGCCTTGCAGTCTGAGTGCCCCTCTAGTTGTATTATGATTATGATTTGTCACTGTTAAACTTTACTGCCATCTGCTGGATTTTAAGGTGTATAGCATTAAATTCCACCAAGGCCAAATACTGTATCCCACAACACTAGCAAAAGTAAAACTAAATTTGTGGATCTGACCCATGACCAGAATCCACTTCGAAAATTGAACGGGTTCCTCCTTAGCCAGTGCTACACCTTTCCACCAAGTTTTATGGAAATTGGGTCAGTAGGTTTTGGATTTTAAGGCCATAATTATATTTTATAGGCTATAATTATTGTGCTCTTGATCTGCTTCTGCATTATTTTATGCATTGCACTGCTGGCACATAAAAATGGCATGACGAAAATGTTTCTGCAAAAGCATTCCGTGAGTGTATATTCATAACATATCCATCGAGAACTTTTTTCTTTTTCCCTAGAAACCTGCAGTAGCTGATGTACCAGCCGTGGAAACCCTCCCCGCCAAGCCGAGCTCAGACGTAGTGTCCTCATCCCCCAAGAAGCAAGCCGGAAAGAGCTAGATATCGCAGACTAGTAAGCGTCAAATCTCTAAATATCATACCAAAATATTAAAGCGTCATGAATTTTACCCAGATTTACTACGACTATGCAGTGAATGTCCAAAACAGTAGTCTGCGTTTGTTAATAGCCTTTTAACTCTGATGTTTTCACACCTGACATGGAGCAGATGGAAATGCACTGCAGTGAGGAATTTTTGAAATCTTGTTGGGCTGAACAGTTTTCAAAATTTGAAATCCCCCTTGCAAACGCCTCCAAACTTTGTTGTACGGACCTGATTCATGTCTCGTACCTTTTGCAAACCAAATTTCCAGTTACATAAATGATAATGCCTTTATTGATAACCTCACTCATATTAGTTTCTTTAAAGGGTCCCCGTGGTGAATTTGTATAACTAGCTCTTTAAAACGATCACTTATGACATCAGCAGTTCCGTCAAGCAACATCAGTCCTTATATACGCGTGAATTCTGCCACACTAGTATTACTACTAGGCATGCGCAGCGACGTGTTGCCTTCTTCATTGTCCGTTCCAGCCCTGGAAGTGATGAGATCTAATTGTTTTTTCCCTATTGGCTGGGCTGCTGTTAGGATGACCAATAACGGTAAAACAACCGTGACACCGCCCCTTTAGAACAGATCATTGACCTTAATGATGTAATTCTGTGCTGTGTTTCAGGTTGCAGTAAAGATAAAGAGATGCCAATCCAAGAAGCTGCTGGAGCGAATGCGTACATACTGTGTGTTATAGTGGTAGAAAAGGTGTACAGCACTTTAACTAACAAACACTTTAAAAAAAAAAAACAAAAAAAAAAAAACCCACCAGCACGTTTTTCATTTGTAAAAATAAATAAATAAATAAATAAATAACTAAATGATGAAAATGAAAAATCCACGCACCCACAGAAACAAAAGTTACTCGCAGATCAACATAAACACACACATGTACATGCGAGTGCGTGGATTTGAAGCGTAGATTAAACGAAGGGCAATTATTTTGCGTTTCGGAACGATGGAAGGATGCGGACGTGCTTTAGTCGCTGTTTAAGTTCAGTATCTGTTTAGGAAATGGATTAGGGATTGTGGAATGCATGATATCTTTCTTTTTTTTTTTTTTTTTTTTTTGGGGGAGTGTTTCTATAGTAATTAATGTTTTGTTGCCACTCATTTACAGACACTAGTGTACAGCACTTCCACTTTGGTTTACTAAGTCTAGTTGTGTTAAAGCGGTGGATGAGTGTGTGTATAGCGGTGAGTATGGATGCTGGATGTTGGGTGATGGATATATGGAGGTCTGATGTAGTTCTATGATTATAATATTTTGAATAATATTTGTGCAAAGGGGCTTTCATGTGAACATGTCTTTAGCAGAGCGCTCGCACTCTCTCTCTCTCTCTCTCTCTCTCTCTCTCTCTCTGGTTTTAGTTATAATCCATGTTAAAAGCAGGAGGTCTGAAGAGATTACCAGCAAACCTTACAAATAGGACTTGATAAATGAACTTCCTTTAAGCACCAGTGATCTGGAATGTGGTTAAAGCAGCACCACCTGCTTGTGTCCTGTAGACGCACCGGTGTCGTGGTGATCACTGTTTGTGTAGGATGTGGCAGACCGAGTATGAATCTTTCTTTCATTTTCACCTGAACTAACACGGCTTTGTAAAACACGTGCTCTAGTTGTGTGTGTGAGTGTCTATGTGTGCGCTCTCTATCACACGTCCACCTTATTTCTCCAAACCTGCCATACAGCTGTAGTCATGAGAAGTCTTCCATAAAGGTGTAGGATTGTTTTAGTCCTTTATGGTGGTTTTTTTTTTTTTTCCCTCTCCACTTTGTCTTCCTGTCATGAAGATACCACATATAATACTGTGCCTTTCTGCTGAAGTGCAATCTCATTTTAACCCAGGGTCAGACATATGGAGGGGGGGGGTTTGTTCTTGTTAATTAAATAAATAAAACAGAAATTTTCAATATGGTTTGTGAGTCTTTCTTTGATATCACATTTATCACATTCGGCAGACGCCCTTATCCAGAACGGCTTCCAAGTAACTGAGCAGGTGAGGGTTAAGGGCCTTTTTAAACGTTAATTACTGAGCCACCACTGCCACCATTAAAGCTGGGGTTGGTCATGTTTAGCTCTAAACACAAATTGTTATACTGGTTAATGTCTCTACTGGTTTTTACACCCTGGCAATCAATAAATAATGGGTTCTAAAAAATAAATAAATAATACAAAAAAAACCCATCTGTGACTACTGTAATCTTGTAAAAATCCTGACCAATCCCTGCTTGATGGTCCGCTAGGAAATATCCAATCGGATGCTTGCATGCCTTCCTGCTTGTGCATGACCTGACCGTGTACAAACCAGCAGTCAGTGTTTTCATGGTGGAGGGAGTGTGGCTTTAGAAGGACCTCTAAGTGCAGGGGATGGTTTAGCAAGAGTCCTGAAGAGATGCTACTTCCAAATTTTGATAGCTTTCCAGATTATCAACCCCAGCTTTAACCATTTAACCCTATAACTCTTGGCCTAACATATTATTCATGCCAAAGCATAATATTCATGAAACTAATAAGAATAATGAGGAGTTTATAGATGCCTATTTGTTTGCCAGGTTTATCAAATATACATGAAATACAGCTTTTTTTTTCTCTTGGAAATAAAACAGTATCAGCCAAGATAGCGTTCTGCAACCAACAGCTTACTCATGTACACAAGTGTCAATGAACTGTGTACCAGGAATGATGATCTGGAAAACATGAATATAGCATGAACGCAATCTGCTGGCGCGATGGTGACCGACAGCACAAACACGCATGAAATGAGCAGTGTAAAATGGGTACGTTTTACAAACACAAGCGTGTAGAAAACAGTGAATACACATAATACCGAGGTGGTAAATTGTTTTTAAGTAATTTTATTTTTTTCTTCTCATTCATCTTTGAACAAGCAGAAATCCTGCACTATACACGACTACATACAACTAAATGCATGCAAATATCAATAACATCTTGTCTTATGTGTGTGACACTTTTGTTTGCCACCAGATGGTGTGCACCACAGAAGAGAAATCCCCTATTTCTATATGTATAATCTTTGCTAATCTATTAAAGCATGCACTTATAGGTCATTTTAATACAAGTATAAAGCATCATTTTCTATAACAACAGAAACATAAACCCTCTGTATGTATGATCGAGCCACATTAAAGAAAGAATTACAGGAAAAGAAAAACAAGAATTAAATAAAAAGTTAAAAATTCACTAACAAAAATTGTACATTTTTAAGTTAAAGGTTTAAAACAAAAGTTTAGCGCAGAACAATCCCAAAGGCCAAACTTTACTTCAGAATAAGAATATAAGAAAGTTCACTTGTGTAGTTTCCACTTGAACTAACAACTGGAGTGTAAGTGAAACATAAAGCAATTTTTGAATGACGTGAAAATATGTACAATTATTCAGCCAAAGGGTTGTTACCATCCGAGATCCTCCGAGAACAAATAAATCTTCATAAGCAGAATTCTATAATTGTTTTATAAGTAGACAATCACGTAATTATGTTGATCATCTCATTCATGCAATAATCTTTCAACTTATCTGATGGCAAGGATGCAATAAATGAGTTATCTGATTGCATTGATGCAATACTAAGAATTATTTAATGGCTTTCCACCAATCAGGAATGAGAAAATCTCTTGAATGAATAATAATCGCTATAAGTTTATATTTGGAGAAAACCGCTTCTATAAATTCTGGCATACTTTCCTCAGTGCACATGTGCACATAAATCATCTTCAGAAAGATCAAACATTAAAATCAAACAAATTTTATTTTATTATAACTAACATTATTTATTTGACTGATCCAGTTGACCTCACCTACGTGACTCCAATCTACGCTGAAACTAATTCCTGTATGAAAACAAACCACTGATAGGTGGACAATACAGAGGAATTTTAATTTGTTTCCTCTAAGCGAATGAAATGTGAAAATTTTGTTAGGTACAACTTTAAAACCATTAAATTAGGTACACTTAGAAAGAACAACAGAAATATTAACAAAATGTATTATTATTATTATTATTATTATTATTATTATTGTTGTTGTTGTTGTTGTTGTTGTTGTTATTATTAGGAAGAAGAAGAAGCTGCATTAGATAACTTATCTAGAATCTTGAATAGAATCTTTATGTTAAACGTTCTGAAAAATACCACTTTCACAAATAGGAGAAGGATCCAAAACCATTTATAAAATGAATTTGATTAGAAAATGTAAAATAAAAAACACATTATATGTTGAATATTATTATTATTGTTTCTTTTATCATTGTGTCTAATAATCCGGAGGATTGGGGAGAGATTTGTGGCCCGCTGGTCTGCTTCGGGGTCTGCAAATAAGAATACACGCCATGTTTAAATTCACTGCATACATAAAGAATAATTATATAAAATAAAGAATGTGGTGAAAAAGGAAAATGGAGTTTGAAACAGCTTACTGTCTTTTGTAATGGTGAGGACATCGTCTTGTTCTTGTACCTAGAGGAGATCAAAGAAAAGGTTTTATTTGTTTTAGTGTGTGATTAAAGGAACGTCAAACTCATCAAACTTTATCAAACTCAGCAGAAATGAAACACACTGATATCCATTATAGATAGATAGACAGACAGACGTACGTACGGACAGACAGACAGACAGACAGACAGATAGACAGACAGACAGACAGACAGATAGATAGACAGATAGATAGACAGACAGACAGACAGACGTATGGACAGACAGACAGACAGACAGACAGACAGACAGACAGATAGATAGATAGATAGATAGATAGATAGATAGATAGATA
>JBCNYH010000026.1:25369952-25394407 GCA_039654325.1 Tandanus tandanus
ATATACAGTATAAACACTTAATTCATTATAAACTTTTATTCAACCCTAAATGAAGAAAAGATGAAATGCAGAAAAGGTTCAGTTGCCACATTGTGAGATAGAAAAGGCTTCATGTGGGAGTTTGGGCTGCAAGCTTTAAGTTTCATCCCCCCCAGCCCCCCAACCCCAGCCTCCGCCCGCCAGCCATGCCCCACCAGTCGGAGGTCTTCAGAGGCTTGTGAGCTTACGGGAGGGTCGTACGAAGGGGAGGATGTGGGCGAAGCACGCGTGTGTAGAGGGTCGAAAGGTTTAACAGATACAGGGAACGTAACCACATGATTCTTTGAAAACAGGAGATCTCGGTGGGCTTCAGAGACTCGCTGAACGTGGCGGCGATGGTTGTGCGCTTTTGGCTTCAATGTTTTCATATGAAAGAGCTCAAACATTTGGAAACTCTAGAAACTTAAGAGAATGTTAAGAGAAGTGGTATAGCATCTGGATTCCAATTATGTTCCACATATCCCATCATAAAGTATCCTAACACATCTGTCATTTCATTTCTAGTACGATGCACCATGGCTAGAAAGTCGTTGAAATTGCATGTTTTTGTGACAGAAACCTAAGATACGCCATGTGACACTAAAATTTAGTAGAAAATCAGGAAAAAACACATATTCTTCCTACACATATACCTAACATCCACATACATTTATACGTACCACACACTTTACAACTTCTCATTCATGCAACATGAGCACCCGGAGAGCGCAAACCTCCACCAAGCTCAGTAATCCCCCATATGAACCAAAATGTCAAATATCGACCTCTCATAATGTTAAAGAATCCCTTAAAAAGTTTCGGGATTCTAAATTTGGCCAGTGGTGGCTCAGCGGTCAAGGCTTTGGGTTACTGATCTGAAGGTCGGTGGTTCAAGATGCGGTACCACCAAGGTGCCACTGTTTGGCCCTAGAGCAAGACCCTCAATCCTCAATTGCTCAGTTGTATAAATAAGATAAAAATGTAAGTCAAATCAAGCCTGGATAAGGAGCGTCTGCCAAATATCATAAATGCAGATGTAAATTTGATGCGGGTCACCCCCAAAATGGAATAGTGTCTTCCTTTCCCAAAGCCCTGAATCTTGTGGAAATTTCATGAAAATCTGTGCATACCTATTTACATAATCCTGCTAACAATCACACCAAGTGAGAGTAAAATGTAACCTTCTTGCCGGAGGTGATCATCCAATCAGCCAGTCAGATGACTGTTATACAAGGTACAGTATATAATTCATGTAGATATGAAACAAAACTTCACATTTACAGCAAGAAGTGTTCCCAGGGACTGACCTCTAACAAAACAGTCTGTAGAGTTACACAGAATGGTGCGAAAACCAAAGAAAAGTCCAGCGAGTGGCAGCCCTACAGGCGCAAGTGCCTTGTTATCGACAGAAGCAATGGTAGAAATGCCAGGTTGGTACAGTACGAGTTGATGGGAATGCTATGGCTACTTGAACAACCACTCTTTACAACCGTGGTGAGCAGGAAAGCATGAACCACTGTGGTTCAATGTGTCAGTGAGCTGACAGTGATCTGAATCTTTTGGCATGTGGTAGAACTTGAGATTGGCAGGATGAACGTGTAGTTGATGGCACCAATCACACGATGTGATCATATCAATGTGAACCAGAATCCGAAAAAAATACTTTATGTCCAACACACAGCCATGAAGAACTGTCCAATGGGAAAATGAGTATCCTGGGTTATTTTTACCTGAATATTATCAATTAGTTTTAAGATCATATCAACAATATAAAGATTTGCCTAAAAGCAGAGCTCCGAAAAAATGAACTTCTCCTGATCCAAGGTTTCAATGTGAATTAGTTTTGATGACGCCGTCGATGACTTAATGTCACGTAACCATCACGCTATAACCACCCCTTCCTTAAAGTTTTGATATTGTCTGAAAGTGTTACGCTATTGAGATAAGATTTCATTAATGGAAACTCAACATCACCGCAGGGGAGTGAGACGCCATTCCGCTGGATATGTTTACTTCCGTAAGCTTGTTATACGCGGCAGAAACATCATGCGCTTTCTCAATGTGATTGGGTTAAAAGCCTTTCTATTCAAATGAATAATGCATTGTGCATATATGTATATGTGTGTATATATATACACACATATACATATACACACACATATTATATATACACACATATACACACACACACACACACATATATATATATATATATATTTTTTTTTTTTTGCTTGTTTTTTTTGTTTGTTTTTTGGGCTGTGTACTATATTTCGCTACTTCATCCTTTCTTTCGGGTCAAATGAGGTCTAACCTGAGAGCCAGGTGTGAGCTGTGAAATCCTAGTGTCCTCATTTGCACTTAATGCACCTGTCATCCAAAAACAGTGTATATTCAAGCTCGCACATCGTCATAGCATTAATCAGGAACGTCTTTTCTATAATAAAGGGTGTATAATAATTCCTAATATCAGGCTACTCACAACACAAAGGTGAGGAAAACACCAAACCATGCGAATACAGAACGGAACGCAAACCATACGATTACATCACCTTCTGGGGTTTTTTCCTTTCACTGAGAGAAACAAGAGCCGCTCATTCAATCAAACAGTGCCCCCTTCAGTCTAGTTTGGGCAGTGCACCTCTCTTGGAAGTACTTTTCAATGAAGGGGTCATTTGTGAAATGTGGCGGAAAATTTGTGAAAATATTTACGAGATCATCAGCAAATCAAGTTCAGAGGAAATCTGCTGTAAACTTTGATGTGTGTACTGAATTAATGCATAGTGTTCATTTATTTGTCTACAAGTTATAGTACTTATATGTTGTATTAAAAGTATAATATTTGGATGACAGTGACATTGTAAATAAAGGAATGTATTAAGGGGAAAATGTGGAGAAATGGGGGGGGGGGGGTGTATTTTTGGACAAACTCTCGCTTTGAAAGATCTTTCGCAATATTTTGTGGTGACACTCCTCCTCTCCAGATTTATATACTGTATTTATTTATAGATACATTTAATGCCATGTCCACGTTACATATCATCGATCTCTATCTATATAATTACAAATCAACACACTATACGTCTGGAATTCTATTAGGTAACAATTACTGGCTAAAGGTCAGGTGGATATCTGATCTTCACTGATCTTTGGGTGAATAATTGTTTTAGTATAGTTTAGTGTTTTAGTAACACTACACATGAGCATAAAAAGCGAACAAACAAAAACATTTGGGCTTTTTTTTTTAATTTATTTTCCTTTTTTATATTTTTAATTGATTCAAACTAGAAAACAATTGTTAGTATATACTACACAGGAATGCTGTGATCTGATTGGTCCACTACCTGGGGACTAAAAATGAAAAATCTGCACTTAGCACTTAGCAATTAGCTCGACTGACCCGCCTCTGACATGATTAAAATCTGTAAAAAATAAACTATAAAAATCTAATTTTATTTTGCTTTTCTTTATGTTTCCATGTAGTATATACTAAAACTAAAATTGCTTAAAAAGACGCCTTTAGCTACACAGCGCTCCCTCTGCACAGAATATGAAGCTCACATACCTTGATTAAAACTTTAGGCTGAGATAGTTCATCTCAGGGACTATTTAGCAGCATCCACCTAGCCTTCGGGAAATAATTATCCAGAGTGAGCAAGCCAATAAGATTGCTCCATTCCCGTGTAGAAGATACTAAATAAAATATTAAATAACACAAACGTATTTCATTAGGTATTGTTCCTTACAGTATACAGACCTTTAGCTAGGTTTAAACTAGAGCAGTGAGTTAAAAATAAAAGAAAACCATAATTAAGAGTACATGATTTTGAGTTCTAGTGTCTGGAGAAGAAATTACGTTCAGTCTAAACCTCAGGGATAGAAATCTAATCCTGTTGTGCAAAAAGAGAGTAGCAGCAGACTGGCGCAGCTACACCACTTAACCAGAATTCACCTCGGCTAGGAAACGAAAAGTGCAGTTCTTCTGTAAGTTCTATTGAGGGACGACAGGGGGGGGAGGGGGGTGTCCTGGTCATGTGTGTTAGGTAGAATTCGTGGTGTAGGAAAATTTCTTCATAAGATCAATCTGAATAACGTCTGTTTACGCGGACTGAGCGAGTGCACGCAACCAGCGTCTATCAGAAGATCCCCAAAATAGTTTCGTCCCAGAGTTTTTCCTCTTCAGTCCTGTTGTCCTCCCTGTCCTTCGGTTTCTTCTTCTCCCTTTTGTGCTTTGCTTTCTCCTCTTTCAGTCCTTCACTCTGCGCTTCTCCTTCTCCCTCTCCCTTCGTCGTCGCTCCGTGACACACTCCGGTCCGCTCTCCTTCGTCCTGTTCTCTCCGTCTCTTCTTGGGAACTCCTTCTCGGTGCTTCTTCTCCTTGCATCTCTTTCCACGATCCTCATCAGAGCTTCCTTTCTGTCGTTTCGTTTTTTTCGTGCCGCCATCTTCCCTCCTTCTTCTGTCCCACCTGTTTTGCTGCACGTCCTCTCCCGAATCGTCCTCTCCTCCTCCTTCTTTCTTCGTTCCTTCTCGTCTCTTTCTCTTCCGCCTCCTTCTGTCTCTGCTGTCCTCACTGCTGCTACTATACGAAGACGAGGAGTCTGAGAACGAAGAAGAGGAGGAGCTCAATGACTCCGGGCTCCTCCTCCTACGTAACGTTTTTCCTGTCAGCCCAGGGATGAGGGGTGGAGGGTAGGAGGAGTAACCCTGATCCCACTGATTCGGCACCGGGAATCTCCCTCTGAAAGCGGCAGGGTAGGGGGGTGGATGAAACGGCGGGCGCCAGGGCTGCAGACGGAACGCGGGAGCGGGAAGACGGGATTTCAGAGGGAGAACCTGTGGCTCTCCGCTCTCGTCTACTTCACTCTCTGCTTTCGTCTGTCCCTGAATTTCGGGCCCTTGGCCCGTTTTAGGCTCCAGTCCCCGAGACCTCTGCACCTGGATGTAGTCGGCCAACTCGTCCTGGAACGAGTCGTACACTTTCTTTTTGCACACGTCTTCTGGCACCTTCTTGTCTCTGAAGAGAAACAGGAACAGGAAGTGAGGCGTGAACTTAATATAAAGTATATCCACATTTTACTACGCATCAGACAGCCATGACATTTGGTGGAAAAAAAAACAACCCCGCTTACGTTATTTGGTGTTTATTGCCTTTCACTTGAGCTTGGTATGTATTTACGGAACTGAGAGTCACATGACAGAGTGGAGACGTAAGGGAGTTTGCTAAAAAATAAAAAAATAGAAAGTGATGTAAGCACATGATGCAAAAGTGGCCTATAAATTATAATGAAACGACTTCCTTTGACATCAAATGAAACATCAAATCACATTTAGAGAATGTTCATTACTGGTTTGTTTTTAATTCATATACACAAATCACAGATATGAAAAAAAATGTTTTTGTTTAATAGTTTAACACAAGCTAGGACTGTAAAACAAACCATAAACAAATTTAAAAAAATGTATTTATATCTTTTCTGTCAGGTTAATACAGATAATTATACGGAATCACTCAACGTTAAGAATTGTTTTTAAAAAAGATTTCGATTTTTCTAAAACTCTAAAACCTAAAGAAAAATATTAATTAAAAATGATTTTAAAAGTATAAATTATTATTTAAAAATTACTCTAAAGGTCACACCTGCACACAGGCTCTGTTCCTTTTTGTTTGTATTTTCTGTTGTTATTGTCCTTTTCTAATTCCTAATCTTGACGACATCGCCTTGCATTGGATTTCCAACACTGACAACTAACTAAATAAAAATTGTTTTAAAGAATTACTCTAAAGGTCTAATAAATTTTATTTAAAAATGATTCTAAACGTCAAATTTTTAAAAAATTTATATAAAATTATTTAAAATTTACTCAAAAAGTCTAATAAATTTTAATAAAAAATTATTGTAAACATCTAAATTACTTATTATTTAAAAATGATTCTAAAAGACTAAATTATTTAAAATTTACTCAAAAAGTCTAATAACTTTTAATAAAAAATTATTGTAAACATCTAAATGACTTTTTATTTTAAAATGATTCTAAAAGTCTAAATTATTATTTAAAATTTATTCTTAAGTCTAATACATTTTGATTAAAAATGATTCTAAACATTTCTAATTTTTTTTTTATTAAAATTGATTCTAAAAGTCTAAAAATACTAAGCAGAATTTGATACTAATTTAAGTGCCTTAAACTGTTTTTGGTTTATATTTATTCATCCACCTTATTATTTCAATTCTAAGTTGTAGATGATGATGAAGTACCGTGCTCAGGCTGCTCTCCCGGCTTACTGTGCAGCTCCTGGCGTGCTAAGTTGCGCTGATGCTTGCGACCGCTGTAGTGCTCGGCGGCCATCATCGGGTTGTTGAACGAAGCCACGCACAACTTGCAGTACTTGTCCGGATCACTTAAGTCGACCCCTTGGGCGGAGGAAGCTGTGCTTTGCTTCTGTTCCTGAACCATATCGCCCTGTGTGCTCGCTTCCACCGTGTCCTCCACACCGGTTACAGGGGCAGCCGCTGAACTCGTCATGGTCTTAGCATCTACCGACAATACCGACTGATTTCAATATGGTGAAACTTACAAATCAAGCAGGAGATACAGTGTCCTCCAGAAATATTGGCACCCTTTGGCGTCACTTACCACCAGAGGCTGTGGCGCTGGATTTCCTTGTGTTCTTGGCATGGACTTTTCCCGCGTAGTGAGACTTAGCGACTACGGGCGAGCTAAATACCATGTTGCACAGCTCGCAGAACTTTTCCGGATCGGTACTAAGACTCTGTTAAGACAAAAATCCACCCTCAACACGAATGATCTTGAGTTTTATAACTAACATGTCGTCTTCAACAGTATCTATTTCATTCTTTCTTTATTTCTTCCGCATTACCCAGAATGCCACTTGACTGTATTGTGATAGCGGAGCCAGTGGGATCTACACTGCTTACTATTTCTTAACTCTTATCAAAAATACAACACTGAGCAATACATCAGCACCTCACGTATTTCAGTACAACCATATTTATTAGTGTTTTAATAAAAGACTGTATTCTTTAAAAGCTCTCAGTGGTGCAGTGACCCAAACAAGCTCCACTCATAACAATTTACCTGAAAGCTACTGCTCTCATGGCTCTGCTTGTTCCGTTCAGCTTTCTTGGTCTGTAAGTAGATTCGAACTCGCTGAGCATGTCTCTTACCCTGATCAAAAAATAATTCAATTAATTCAACAAATATTTTAGCGGTGTAATTACACAAACATACACATAAAATCTTGTACAAACCTCATAGTGAGAGACTCTCTGCGACTCAAACATCAACACCGCCTCACACACCTGACAGAATGTGTCGGTTAGCAGGCCTTTAAGAAGCTCGCTGTCATTCGGGGTTTCTACCAAGACAATTAAAAGAAATGACTGACATCATGTGCAGTTCAGAGAAGAGCAATGTGACATTGTACGACACAGAAACTGAGACTATTAGGATCAGTATTTAATTCAGCGACGTCCACCGAGCCTGAGGCGAATAATTGTTTTAGATCTACTATACGTGAACATTTGCACGCAAGCATTTTATGTTTTTTTTTTTTAATTATTATTATTATCATTGTTATTTTTTTAGATGACGTCAGATGCGGGTGAGCTCCGATAGCAAGCAGAAGCAGGTCCATAGCTGTGTAACATGTGCATCTGTTTAACGCTCTTTGAGAGCTTTGGTATATAATACACAGAAACCTAAAAAAGCAAACTAAAACAAGACAAATGGTCTCTGTTCAACCTACTCACTGTGAATTTAGTATACTACATGCACTCTGTAAAGGTGTTATAGCATATACTACACAGAGAAACAAGAAAAACAGACTAAAACTACATTTTTATATTTTGTTTTGTCATGATAATGATGCTGCTGCCTTCTCCAAGTGTCCTGGATAAACTGAGTATCCGTCATTTTTCAATTCAAGAAGTATCCACGAATAACCTTTTCAAAAATTCTGAGCCCGACTGTTCCTGTGTCATATATTCTAACAGCTCGTCATATTATAATGGGGCAGTGGTGACCCGGTGGTAGGGTGCTGGATTATTGATCCGAAGGTCAGGGGTTCAAGTCCCACTATCACCAGGATGTCACTGCTGTCCCCCCAGTGCAGCTAACTGGGTTATCAAAGGCCGGCCATGTCTCTCACTGTCTGTGGTGAGACGAATGTAAAAGAACCCTTGCTGTCGTTCGTCAAGAGTAGCTGCATAGCCTTCAGCGTGTTTCTGCCCTGCGATGTCCTGGCAGTCTGTCCAGGGTGTACTCTGCCCTCGCCCAGAGTCGGCTGAGATGGGAACCAGCCTCCCCGTGACCCTCATTAGGATTAAGTGCTTCAGAAGATGAATAAATATTATAATGAAGGGGACACTCAGAAACCTGCCAATACATCACTGTTCTTTTATTTGTGCCTACAAAATATATCTCATAAGGATTTGATAATAAAAAAAATACTTTATGAGAAAAAATTTATTGGAAAATTACATTTTAGATTCATCATCCTATTCACCATTAAATTCATTCATCAATTGCATTTAGAGTAGCAGTGCACTGCAAACTACATCAAGTGTTATTCATCATTGTAATATTAGATAGCAGAGGAAACGGATATGTGTAGGTGTTAAAGGAAGTATTTTTATTTTATCCTGAGTCTTAATTCCCGGCTCTTTCATTCTGAAATTTCACTAGGGACAAAGGTGACTGAAATCACTCGAGAATTGTGTGAGAATGATGAAACTGGCAACCGCAAAAGGACTATACACTGAATTATTGGACTTTCTCAAAGGATTCATATTCACACAGCTAATCAAATCACATAAACGATTCTAATGTTTCAGGATCAAATCGACAGTATGCTAAAAAACGAAATAAATGAATCTTATTCTACTGTGAAGGCCAACTTCTGTTTAAAAAGAAAAAACTTATAAAATGGATCATAGAAAAATATTTTAAAGTAAAAAAATAAACAAGCTGGGTGCCGGCAAGAACTACTTCACAACCGTATGAAAATCAAATGTTTAACAGGTGTGTTTGTGTTACTGTTTCTTAGAATTTTCTCAAGTTCATAACTTTGTTGTTGTTGTTCATGAAACTGCTTCATAATGCAGGAACATCTAAGATTTTTCATATAAACTAAACAAACAGAGCATTTCAGTCTACAGTGTCAGTTCTTCAGTGAAGAAAACACTGAGGTTCATCAGCTAAAAGTAGTTCATATTTAGATTAAGTTCTGTTTATGATTCAAAATACTGATATTAATTAATACACACTGACTATATACTGACTACATCATACAAACACTGCAATAAAAGTGATGAGATTACACAGTACAGTGTAGATCCTCTAATGATAGACTTATGATGAATTACAGACACTCTGTTCTGCATTGAAATACAAAAACATCAACACAGGGATATTATTTCCTGTCCACTGGTGTGTTATATTTATGTATTATTCTTGCCGTACCACTGCCATCCTCCCATTAGTAGATTTTAGACAAGCACCATAGGAGCAAGCACCATCTGAAATATTAATTAAACATTTCCGAGACTGTGACGCTGGATAGAAAGACTCATTATTCATTTTAAGAAAAATTTGTTTGCAATGTTCAATTTTTTTTACTTAATGGCGAAATACGCTCAGAAATCCACCCATCCATCCATTTTCCAATCCGCTTAATCCTACTAGAAGATGGGTTGCTGTAGCCCATCTCAGCTGACCCTGGGCGAAGGCGGGGTACACCCTGAACAGCTCGCAATGCCAACACACAGACACAACCGTTCACACTCACACACACCCGGGGGCATTTCGGAGCAGCCGGAAACTGGAGTACCCAGACGAATCCCACTCAAACATGGGGAGAACATGCAAACGTCACACAGAAACGCCCTCGCCAAGCCCAGGACTTGAAATCAGGAACCTCTTGCTACGGGCGGATGTACTACCCACTACGCCTCCGTGCCGCCCTGGCCCAGAAACGGCAACACAAACATAAACCTGGCCTAACTTAAAAAGAAGCTTGCAGAGTTCATTCATAAGTAAAATGTTAACATTGGAGCAGTATACAAAAAAATATATAATAAAATCAAATCAAATGGAAAGGAATTCAAATGGGATTGGGAGCAAAAGATGGATGGGAAAAAAATATTTTGATATTATTTTAAAGATATTCACTTACCGGGAAATCAAACCAGATAACCCTGAGGTATCATGTACCTAAATGTCCTTTTAAGTGATTAAAGGGGGTCAGATTTATGTAAATGAAATAATAAAAAAAATTAAATAACCAAATGAACTTCAAGCCACAAATGTAAAATTCTGAATTAATAAGCATGAGGTGTAATGTGTTTAAATGCTCTCTTGCACAAATAAAAAAAAGTCTAATGATATAAAAGAAATAAAAATAATTATGTTCATAATAAATCTAAAATAAAAGGTAATAATAGGAACTGCTATTTATGTACATTTGAGTCAAGTGCACTAAAGAACTAATAATTAAACAATAAACTAACTATATAAACTATTTATCAGAAACAAAATATTATTATTTTTTTTTTTTTGGTATCATAAATTTAGCTAACTTTGTCTAAAATCAATAATTTAATTAATAAGTTTATTACCTTTTAAAACTGAAGCTAACTATCCTAACAGAGTGACCCAGACCTGAATGCTGAATGTTATTGTTTGAGATGGGAGGTAGCCATTAACCAGCTAACGCTAGCTAGCTACACTTAGCATGCTAGGCTTATCAGCGTTAGCTATTATAACTGCTAAACCTCTCCATCTCGAACAATTTGTTAGCAGTGTATGACTTCAGAAGCTGGTGATAAACCCTTTAAGGTGCTTTTTTGGTATAAAACCGGGATCTAACACTCTGAATATAACTAGCACACAGATGTTTGGCTAATTACTGTGCCGGACTCACCTTCTTCAACATGACTATGGACATTAGCATTTTTTAGCACTGTTTCTGAGTCTAAATGAACAGTGACACTGTTTTCAGTCGGACACGATACGCTGTTCTCAGACACAGACATTATTTTTTTAAGTATATAATCATCAAAACGGAAAAGGTATAAAGACCTAATCCGACATAACTACATAGCATTGACTAGCCAAACATAACAGGGCGGCTGCGCAGCACTGCGCATGCGCCAGACCCACTCCAGCACTTGCCTGTGTGCAGTGATCTTAAACATGTACCAGTAAAATAGTCAGAAATCATATACAGTTGGGACTAAAAGCACTCACTTACTCATTTGCTGAAATTATTGATCCAAGTAGTGTCGCAGGAAGGCTGGAGCCTATCTCTGCCAACACCGGGTCGAAGGTGGGGGACACCCTGAGTAGCTTCCCAGACCTTGGCAGGGCCATCACACACAACCATTCACACTCTTGCCGAACTGATTAACCCTACTAAGGTCATGGGAAGGCTGGGGCCTATCTCAGCCAACACCGGGCAAAGGTGGAGGACAATAGCTTGCCGACCTTGGCAGGGCCATCACTCTCACACTCACACCAAGGGGCAATTTGGAAAAGCCAGTAAGCCTAAGCATGTCTGAACTGTGGGAGGAAACCCACGCAAGCAAACATACAAACTACATACAGAAACGCCCGCGCCAAGCCCGGGACCCGAACCCAGGACCTTGTTGCTGTGAGGCAGATGTCCTAACCACTGCGCCACCATGCCACCTGGACTGAAGTTAATATAACGCATATAGATATAAATCAAGCAAAAAGTAGCATTTTACCGAAAATAGAAATTTACAGCATTCGGCAGACACTCTTATCCAGAGCAACTTACAATTATCATTTTTATACACCTGAGCAATTGAGGGTTAAGGGTCTTGCCCAAGGGCCCAACAGTGGTGATAGTGGGGATCGAACCGCTGACCTCTGGATCAGTAACCCATCACCTTAACCACTAAGCCGCCACTGCCCAGAAATGCTTCAAATTGAATAGAAATACACTATATGGCACTTAATATGATTATTTATTATGTGAAACACTCATTCACTGTGTATAAACTAAGTACCATGAAGACATGGTTTGCCACGGATGAAGTGGTAGAACTCGACTGAGTGAGACTTGACATTAACCATAATAGATAACTCCGAGGTGAACTGGAACACTGACTGCACCACAAGTAGGGGCTTTTTTCCAAAGTTGCTGAAACCCTTTTATGTAAGTTTGATTTGAAACAGCCTTAAAAACCAAGAAATACTAATCTGTTAGGATAGCTTACATACAACCGAAATCATCCCTCACGACTCTATGCAGACTATTCAATAAATTGTTGGAATGTATCCTTGCATGCTAATGCTGTACCGGTGTTTCGGTATTACAGGACTCAACTTAAACCTCAACCCAACTTGCTGTGAACTTCACCTTTGACCTTGACATTACAAAATAAAGCATTTCTGGGACTCAAGTTAGAGGGTTGTGTCCCCACCAAGTTTGGAGAAAGTCCTTACGCCGGGGTGTGGTTAGGATTTTGTTCATAAACTGATAAATGGTGATGATTATAATATCTCCACCAAAACTGGGTTTGGAGGAGGGAATTCTGGAGTAAGCCTGGATCTGGAGATGTATCTGGAGGTGAGTACATGTGTGTGACATTCACAGTGCAAATACAGTATGAGACGTAAGATCAATTACCATTTTAAAAGAAAAGTTAAGCTCCTTACAACAGCATCTGAAAAAGTTTACACAGTCTAATGGAATGAGACCTCCCTCCACCAGGGGCTGAAATCTGTGTCCCTCTGTCTCTTTGTCTTTCTGTCATAATGTCCTGCCAGTGTGTCACATGACCTACTCTGTGATGTTACAAAGACGGGGACAGTAGTCTCTTCCTGTGACATCATCACCCACTGATTGATTACACACTCAGAGGGGACGCTATCACCGGTGCTCTAATGGGGGCTGGACTCATCATATCAATAAAATAAAACTTTCAGAACACTGTTATTTTTTCAGTTTATTTATCAGGGACATCATCAGTCGTAAACTGTGTGAGTGGTTAGACAGCAGTTGTTTATTCTCTCTGATGACCCCAACAGCACAGTGACTGCACACAGTTTCTCGGTTGACATTCACGCCCATGAGTTCTTTGAAGTGAGCAAGATGTGGCCGCTCTGTTACCAGAACTGGGGTTAATTTTCTTACATCACTCAGTGTTTCACTATGGAAAGAAACGCGTTTTGGTGTACCTATATCATCAGAAAAGTCGTCCCCTTCAGGTCACTATGTCCTTGGCCGCCACTCCCACCAAAGAATCGGAACTGAAAAGCAAGGAGGTCGCATCCTACCTGTGCCCCGCATCATGCTGATCGTACATTTCAGGCAGGGACTCTCACCCGTTGTGCATACCCACCTGGGCTCTATACACACTCAGGCTTCACTAGCAGATCCTCAGTGTTAATGTCAGAAAGGGTACCGGAAAGAAGACTGAAAGTAGCTGTGGTCAATAGTCAGGACCCATCATTGTCTGGAGCCAGTGCCACATCCAGTGACGATCAGCTGCAGGCTACGACCAGCTGGGTGGACATGATGGATGCTGAGTGCCCAGACATGCTTTCACTTTTCGAGGGTTTCCTCAAGATGGAACCGGGCTGCGAGGAGGTAGATGGGGATGCCGATTCTGAACTGCTCGACATGGATGAAATGGAAGATGAAGAGGATGACTTCACATTCCCAGTGCAACCATTACTGTTCCAGCCCTTTTAAGGTCCCCACCAAAGGCTACTCTAAGCTGAAGATCAATGGAATGAAGGAACTGGCGCTGGCCAGACCCCCCCAAGTGGTGGAGCCTTCATTTGAGATAAGATTCTATCCTATGCCTTGACCTTGTGGTCATTGGGGCATTTGTTAAAGAAGTCAAAACCAGATTATGCCACTTCTCTTGGTCTTCTGCTGCCCTCTGTGAGTCGGCGAGGCCTGTCCACTCTTTGATGTTACAAGCCTATCTTTTCCTTGGCCTGCCTTGCTTTCGCTTACTTTCCCCTGTGCCTTACAGGATTGTCTTTGCTATGCCGGAGCTTCTTGTGACATGGTCACACCGTTTTAATTTCCTTGTCTTTACAATAGTAGGTGGATCATTGTGTGGTCCAATAGCAAGGGTTATCCTCATCCTTATTTTCTTATTTTTAGAGATTTTTAGAAGCCATCTGTATCTCCATTGTGCTTATCTTTCAAGTTCTGCTGTTAGCTCCCAAGCCTTGCAGGCATATAGGAAGATGGAAATCACTAGTGATTTTTGTACAGAGCTTTATGTTCTTATCTTTCCAGATTGGCTTGCGTTTTGCGAGTGCTGCTGTTGCCTGTGCAATCCGTGAGAGGATTTCTGGCCTGGATCCTTCGGTGGTGACAACAGCTCCTCGGTATTTGAACTTGCTGACAGTTTCAAGTTTGTGTCCGTTCGCTATGATGTCACTTGTAGCTCCTTCTGTGTTTTTCCTTGGGAATGATTTTGGTTTTCTCTGCCCTTATTTCTATGCCATATGCATTTGAGGTATTGTCTAGCTGTTTCACCAGGTTTTTCAGCTCTGTTTTTGTCCCTCTGCCGTCGATGTTGTGGGTGAATCAGAAGTTGGTGATTGTTCTTCCTCCAATACTGACTGTGCCTTCGTGATCTCAGAGTGCATCCAACATGATTCTTTTCGGGAAGATGTTGAAGAGGGTAGGTGATGTACATACTGTTGTGTGTAACCAGTTGCTGATCGTTCTGTTATAGTAAACAGCACTGGTTGCTCTCTCATATAGATAGATGTCTGGTGACTTTAATCAGGTTTGGGTTGTACTTTTTCGTTGTGGCCCATTGTGCTTCGTGACAAACCCCATTAAATGCCTTTTTATAAATCAATGAAGATGTGGTATAATTCTCTGAGGTTCTAGGTATTTTTCTCCAAGGACTCTGATATTTAATATTATTTTTCATGGTGCTTTTGCTAGAATTGAAGGGCTGAGAGCCACAGTGGTTTAACAAGCTAGACTGGTCCCTCCTTCTACCAAGGGACAAGCATTATCCCTGATATTTTACTTAGTGAAAACTTTCATGTCATGTTTCTTGAAAACAAAAACAGCTTTCTGTTGGTTACACCACTCTGGTTCTCAGCCCTTCAGTTATTCTCAGTAGTACTTTGCTGGGGTGGCTGATTGTGCGCTAGTTATTGCACTGTTTGGGGTTGCCTTTAAGGGATTATGTCCATGATTAGAGCCATTTCCCTGTTTTCCCTGCTTGTCATCCCATCCATAGTCCGATGATGGGGTATACACCTGGACAATTGAGATGTTAAAGAGCGATGCCTTCAGCTGTATGGTGGAAATCCTGCTGGAGAAGGGATGAAATCCCATTACTGAATTTGTGGTATCTCGAAATCTGACACCATGTTCATGATAATCTTCCGTGTTGCTATAGTAGAGCATGTGACCCTCTTTAGAGGCTTTCTCACCATATCTCTTCCATCTCACCTCGCTGAGTCTTATGACATTCCATTCGTACCTGTTTATTCCATGAGCTAGTTCCTCACGTTCTCGGAATGCTCTTAAGTTCCAGGAACCAAGAGTGACTTTTTTTTTTTGGTTTTAGTCCTTGTGCTCAAAGTTCATTAGTAGCCCATTTATCACCTCCTCCCTGATGAGGCCTTTTTAACCCGGGAAGTGACCAATCTGGTCTAGGTTTTGGTTTGGGTGTCATCATCATGAATGTATGATGGGCAGGTAAGCTTGGCGGCACCTATTTCTCTCCAAGCTATTAGCCACAGCTGAAAGCCGCGACCTGAGACACACCCTGGCCCCAAACACTTGGCCGTTGACCTGAGTAGGTTCCTCCGCCACAGCCGGTGACTCCGGTGTAAAAAAAATATATATATAAATATGTTAGAAACAGTAGCCAATCAACCACTTATAATTTTATAAATATTTTACAACTGACATCATTTAACATTCCATGCCCCTAAATTTTCTCAGTTTAGACAAGAGGCAACACCTCTAGACTTTACAATATGGAGAACTGTAAGTGTATCCTGTATCCTATTTGTTCTTATCGGAAGTGACGTGCTGAGCATGGAGCCATTAAAAAAACGATGAGTCCAAAGAGTCATTGAATGGCAGGGATGAAGTCTGTCACAGGCCAAAACCTTTACAACAATAAAATCTTAAGTATGAATTCAAAACAAATTTTCATTTAACTTGCCATATTAACAAGACATTTTAAAATAAAATACATGCCCGTGGCCCGTAATGTTCCCAATATCCTACAAATAGAAACCACGAAAACGCAGTATGAATGGAATTCCCCCTGTTGACTCTGGGCAAGGGCAGAGTACACCCTGGACAGCTCGCCAGGTCATCTCAGGGCTGAAAGACACTGACGGCAACCCAGTGGCCTACTCTTTACGAGCGACAGCAGTGGTTCTTTTACACGCCTCTCACCACAGACAGTGAGAGACATGGCTGGCCTTTGATAACCCAGTTAGCTGCAATGGGGGGACAGCAGTGACAACTCGGTGAAAGTGGGACTTGAACCCCCGACCTTCGGAGCAATAAGCCAGCACCCTTCCACCGGGCCACCACTGCCCCTGCAAATCAATTTGAACGGATTATTTAACTTTATAATCTGGAAAAAGTATTACCGCCAACAGTCGAACTCCAGTGAATGTTTGAATATTTAATTTATGTTTATCTAATATTTATAGCCTAATAAACTATACTGTGTATAATAGTAATATTTCGCTTACACGGCTGCATTTTCACATATAGTTGAACTCACCACTAAAACAAGCCTGGAGGTGGCTTCACATAGCCAGGAAATTGGACGGCACGGTGGCGTACTGCTTAGCATGTCCGCCCCACAGCAAGAAGGTCCTGGGACGAGTCTTGGCCTTGAGTGTTTCTGTGAGGAGTTTGCATGTTCTCCCCGTGCTTGGGTGGGATTTCTCCGGGTACTCTGGTTTCCTTCCATAGTCAAAAGACATGCATACTAAGCTAATTGGCTTTTCCAAATTTCCCCTAGGTGTGGATGTAAGTGATTGTGTGTGTTTGCCCTGCGATGGCCTGGCGAGCTGTTCAGGGTGTACCCTGCCTTCGTCCAGTGTCGGCTGAGATAGACTCCAGTCTCCCCGCGACCCTAGTAGGATTAAGCGGTTCAGCAAATGAGTGCGCAGAGAAATAAAAACTGAGAACATAGAAAATAATTATGACCAAAATAGAATAAAACCCACTTAAGCTTTGAATCGTGATTACAGCAACACAGGCTATGACAAGAGGGCACCTCAACTCCAACAATTTTCAGTGTAACGTTGGGCGTAATGCTACATTCACTCTGACCAACAGCGCACCAATGTACCTTCACCAGATTTCAGGATACCAAGATGAGGGGAATTAGATGTGCCTGGCAGGAGAGAATACAACAGAGTCACTGTTCCTGCAAAGGTTTGGACAGCTGTTTGTTATGACGATAACGATGCTAAATCAACCTGACAGTAAAATTAAAGTCATGACTGTAGCTGAGCTTAATCATGTTCTGGCTGGACTTTCTAATGTACATGAAGTAAAAACTTTTGCAGATGACCGTTTTTCCTGTAATCTTGCATCTGAGGCAATTGTCAAGAATCTTTATAAGAAGATCCAGCCGCCCTTTAGTGACCACATGATCATTCATTCATTCATTCATTTTCTGAACCGCTTATTCCTAATTAGGGTCGCGGGGAGGCTGGCGCCCATCTCAGCCGACTCTGGGCGAGGGCAGAGTACACCACATGATCATGTCTGAGAATAATTTGAATACGCTTCACACTGCCTTAAGCAGCTTTGGTGATGAAGCACAATCTCCTTCAGAGAAGCCGAGGGCAACCGAGATCGAAACACAGGAGACTTACGACAGCCTGGAGAATCATTTTAATAATTCTCAAGACCTAGTGTGTAGCGTAGTTCCAGAAAACGTACCACAGTGTATTTCCTCTTGCCTGTAAAAGAAGGAGGGTAGAGATTATTACTGCCATGATGGAGCTAAAGAGAAATCGGGGGGAGATACAGTGGCACCTCGCAAGACGAGTGCCCCTTTATACGAGGAACTTCCTTAACGAGGGACGCTTATGAGTATTTTCTGCACTGAAAGACGAGGAATGTCTCATAACTCGAGGATGCCCCGCACACGAGTAAGCAAAAAAGAATCACTCGTAGTTCACGTGATCGCGTTGTGTTATCACGTTGTTTTCAATGCACTGCGTCATCATCTCCGTGGCTGCGGAATGCTGGGCGAGTCGATTCAGACAGCATCTGTTTCTCGTCGCGTAAGCATCTCTTGAGAATTTATTGTTAACTTTGTGCTTCTTAGTGATAATTACTATATTGGAAACTGTGTTACCATGACGACTAAAAAGGATACTGGAAAGAAGGACAGTAGTGAAAAGAAACGCAAAGATAAAATAACTGTCAAATTGAAGAAAGAGATTATCAGTATGCTATGCTACCATATGCTAGTGAGGGCAGCACAAGTGCACCCCTGCCTACAAGACCGCACATTCTCATGGAAGAAGATTCTCCTTCCAAAAACTAACCTCCTCCCTCTCCTTCTCCTCATGGTACTTATTCCAGACTCATCACATCTTCAAGGTAAAGGTTTCTTTTTTATGCCTTTTATTAATACATTTTTGTTTGTGTTTACTTTTGTTGAACATGGGTTATTATTTATGAGTAAAACAACCTTTAAATTGTTTTATATTTGGCATATTTGGGGACATTTTGGATGCTGGAACACATTAATGGGTTTTCTATTATTTCCTATGGGAAACATTCACCTTGCTATATGAGCATTTCGCTCTACGAGCTGTGGGTCCCGGAACCAATTAAACTGGTCTTGCGTGGTGCCACTGTAATGATTGTAAATCGGCACTCTTCTAGTGTGAGACCTGACAGGTATGTTCAAAGTTTTAATTTCGTTAATTTGTTCATTATACTGTCATATCATAATAAACTGAATTATTGTTTAGATTGGACTTAATACACCAGTTAAAAAACTTCCTATGATCATTTACTTCATGAATGTTATTGTTTTGTTTTTCATGTATGTGATTAATTATATAAAGTATGGTGTGTTCTCTAGGAACTTGTCTACACTTGTATATTAATGGAAATAACAGTTAATAAATCGAACATTATGCTACTATCCTGTTTGTGTGTGCATGAATTACACACACACACAACTACGTTCGCCTCACAGCAAAAAGGTCGCGGGTTCGATTCCCAGGCTCAGGGAGTTTCTGTGTGGAGTTTGCAAGTTCTCCGTGTGCTTAAGTGGGTTTCCTCCATGTACTCCAGTTTCTTCCCACAGTCCAAAAACATGCACAGTAGGCTGATTGGCTGTTCCAATGGTTGTATGTGTGAACGGTCTAGCGAGCTGTTCAGGGTGCACCCCGCCTTCACACAGAGTCAGCGCAACCCCGCGACCCAAATTAGGATTAAGCATCTTAGAAAATGAATGAATGAATGAATGAATGAATGAATGAATGCATGATTGCACACACCCCCTAATGAACCCCCTAATGAAGTGAGCAGTGAATTTGACCTCTGCATTGCACCCACACTTACACACCAGTAACACACAACTACTGGGCACAGGAGCACCCAAAGGGCAGTTGGGGGTTAAGTGCCTTGTCCAAAGGGCAATTAGGAAGAATAGTAAAAAATCATACGGAAAATAGTGAAGAGGAATACTGGAAAGGTGATCAAAGATCACTTAAGGTTGAAGTTGAATGTACACTTTGTGAATGAGCCACCAGAGATGAATCCGTGTGTACCAGAGTATATTCTGTCCAGCATGGTTTTTGAACACAACTTGGAGTTAGTTAAATAAGCGTTAACTAAACCTTAAGAGGGTTTGGTGAACTTGCTGTTTGTTTTCTTGACGCCTCCTTTCCATACAAGGTGCCAAAAAGCCAAGCTGTTAGTTGGCTCTTGAGATTTTCCCTTAACCAGCTCATCGGCTTTGTACAAGCTTTCCACGGCATGCAGGGGATTTTAACAGTCTGCTGGCTGAATTTGGGTCAGTAGTTTTTATTATATATATATATATAAATATTTTATTATACACATGGTTTTCATTGCACTGGCACAAGCCACTTAACACTCTACGTCCCATCATGTACAGTATAACACTGATATACAGATTTAGGCAGTGCCTGAAAGCGGAGCTCCCATATGATTCCCATTACTTGGCAAGTTTTTGGTGGAACTCTCAAACCCCATACACGTACATTACGTCTATCAAGATTAATTCGTTTTATAATAACTTGTTTATAGAAGGGATAAAATGAGCTAATCAAACACGCAGTCTTAGTCTCGACGTGTAAAATCCACCATTTAGAAACCGCCGCTTTAGAGAACATTTCAATAACACAAGAACATCATTTCATTCCTTCATTTTCTGAGCCTCTTAACTTCACTACAGAACTGGGACATCTTAAAGTCTTCCATCCCTGAGTGAGAACACACAGCTGAGGTGTACAAGGGCGATTAGATGGAGCTGGAAGGCGTTAAGAGTTTCAGTCTGACTCTCTTTAGCATCCTTGATGGAATACCTCCCTGTATTTTGTCTGGCGTTTACTGTAACGTCACCAAGGCGCCATTTTTGAGGTACAGGGGTTTGTCACGTGTGTTTGCTGTCTGTGGGGTCATAAAGGCGGCGTTTTTAAGTAATAAAGTCAAAGTGTATACTGTAGAAATCATTTTTGTTGAAGATGAAGAAGCAAAGTGAGAGGATACCACTCCGAGGCAAACGTGCACCTCGACCCCAGGACTTGAGCTCCACAGTCCTCAGAAATGTAAGCTGGATGTGACCAAAAAAATCATAACGGCTTGCACTTACATTCAATTCCCACGTTAATTAAAAGTAGTAGAAATGTGTATTACTAATTTAATCGTGGTTTACTCCCGTTTCGGTGTAGTTTGGATTAAACTGAGTGAAAGAGACGCTGTTAGCTAGCTACACAATGCTAACAGCTAGCTACACAATGCTAACCTCTAGCTATGAGTCCAAAGCTCAGCTGACCGGCCTCTAAAACTTCAATATAAACTATAAAAATATTGTTCTTAAATGTTTCTTCGTTGTGTACCCTTAAACGTTTTTAAAAATAGTTTAAAAAAAAAACATTTTACACAGCTCTCACATCTCCTCGCGCGCGCATTTGCACCCATGATTTAAACACGTAAACAAACTCCTGGTTATGTTTGGTTTGTTTATTTCGAACATAACGGCATAATACAACATTCACAAACAAGAGCCGGAAAAAAGCAAACATGAGCTCATCTTCCCCGTTTTCATCCAATATAATTAGCTCAAGAAATAATTATTATCATCGCGCAAAACAAACCCTGAGGTAATCCGGAAGTATAGCTACGAATCCCAACATGCACTTCGGTTTTCAGGACCAATCAGAGAAGAGTTGTGGGAACACTATAACCAGGATGCTGAAGATTTGTTGACTTGTCAGAAACTTCTCACTGAACTGTCATTTCAATTAAGACAGTGAATTAAATCCCGTTTTAATATTTATAACCTTCATATTGTCTCATGTGTTCATGTGTTTCTTATCCAGACTTCTCCTAATCCTCAAACCCTGTTAAAAGCACCTGCAGGAAAGGGAGCCAAAGTCTTCAGCAAAAAGAAGGTTCGGTGGAAATCTTCATATAATCCACATCAACAGACCATACCAGGGCCTAGTCTCACACACACACACACACACACACGACCATTCGGATCTACATTCACACATAAGGGCAATCCAGCATATTCAGGTAATATAACCAGACCATTACAGGGCTCACACACACACACACGACCATTCGGATCTACATTCACTCCTAGGGCTAATCCAGAATATTCAGTTAACCTTATGTATACCTGGACTGTGGGATATTGAGGGCCAAAAGTGCCATAATTCAATAAATCATTGATAATAAAATAAAAATAATAATTTATTAAATATATCTGACTGCACCCTGAACAGTTTACCAGTCCATCACTGGGCAACACACACAACCACTCACCTAATTTAGATTGAGCGTGTGCAGAATAATGACACTGTGTTTTTCCCCATGCAGGCCGATGAGGATAGATCAGATGCTGGAGATGGAGAGGAGAGTATGCAGGGGAAGAGTCTGATTAAACCTCCAGACCAGCTGGAGCTGACCGAGCAGGTGAGAACACTTGGGTTTGTTGAAGGTTTCTCAGCTGAATAAAGGGGATATTTTGTTTGTTTGTTTTTTTAAGTGTCCCAAATTGTTCTATTTGGATTTGATGGTGACACTGGGCGAAGGCAGGGTACACCCCGAACCGCTCACCAAACCATCGCAGGGCAACACACACCCACACGACCTTTCACACTCACATCTTGGGGCAATTTGGAGCAGCCAGTTAGCCTAATGTTCATGTCTTGGGACTGTGGGAGGGAGGAAACCGAAGTACCCGGAGGAAACCCACGCAAGCATGAGCCTTTCCCGAGCCTCAACACTCAAACCCAGGACTTTCTTACCATGAGGCGGACGTGCTAACCACCACGCCACAGAAATTAATGAACACCTTCTGACCAATCAGAATCAAGATTTCAATAGCATTGTGGTAGAATTCATAATAAGGTGTAAAGGTGTGTAAGAGTCACCTCTTCTGGCTGAGAGAATACGTATAGCTCTTTTTTTTGGGCCTGGAAATTGAAGCTGAACTTCAAATGAACGTTTCGTTCAGATTTTAGGCTAAAATATTGATCCTGTTTTGTTTTTTGTCCCTCAGGAGCTGAAAGAGGAGCTTACAAGAAAACTGACAACGAAAAACCCACATGCTCCACAGAATATCATCAGATACAGCTTCAAGGTAAAGAGTCTCCAATAGTGTTATTACTATTTCATATATATATATATATATATATATATATACACACATACATATATTCAGGTCATACAACTAACTGCACTGCATTCCTTAGGAGTGCGCCTATAAATGCATCGGAAGCGTGGATCAGATGGCGGTTCACTTTGTGCTGGAGGGCAACCTTCTTCACAAGGACTCCGAAGAAGCTCGAAGGCAAACGGCTGAGCAAGACCTCGCCATGGGTGAGTGCAGTTACCACGTCAATCCTTAGTACATAAGTGATAGTCTCTTAATACTGACCGATGATACTGTTGCTTTTCTTTTTTAAATAGAAACAGCACCCACCGAGACAGAAACTGTTGCAGAAAGTGAGGAGCAACCTGAGACTCCTGAGGTAATCAAGGCGATACTCATTCTATATTATCAGTACTCACTCAGTAGGTTGTAAGAAGAGCCGAAGTGAAACCGATGAGCTGACTGAGCGTTGTGATGCAGGATGATGGGGTTGAGGAAGGAGCGGATGCAGAAGAAGACGATGCTGGAAAGGAAGAACCGAAGAGTGTGGAGACCCAAGGAAGGAAAATAGAGGGCAAAATCAGAAATCAGTTCAACTTCAGCGAAAGAGCATCACAGACGATCAGCAACCCTCAGAAAGTAAGATTCGCCCAGGACGCACTTATTATTATTATTATTATTACTGTTATTATTATTCATTTTCTAAGCCGCTTAATCCTAATTAGGGTCCTGGGGAGGCTGGCACCCATCTCGATTCTGGGCAAAGGCGGGGCACACCCTGGACAGCTCGCCAAGCCATCACAGGGCTAACACACACACACAACCATTCACACTCACATTTACACCAAGGGGCGATTTAGAACAGCCAGTTAGCCTACTGTGCATGTTTTTGGACTGTGGGAGGAAACCGGAGTACCCGGAGGAAACCCAGGCAAGCACAGGTAGAAACTCCACACAGAAACACCCCGAGCCCAGGAATCAAACCTGAGACCTTCTTGCTGTGAGGCGGACGTGCTAACCACTGCGCCACCGTGCCGACATTACTATTATTAATGTAAATAACTTCGAATTAGTGAGGGGGAGAAAACAAACATACATCAAATGAGAAGCTAAATGATTTATATTCTTGCAGGACCGACTCTGCCAAACGGAACCTCCTCCTCGTGATATCTTCTCGGATACAGTTAATCAGGTAAGAGAAGACCGGACTCTATTGATCCCGTGAACAGGATGCTAAAGAGCAACTTACATTACACTTTTCATGAATAGAAGACAAACATACAATTACCAATTGGCCGGGACAGGGCTATTCACTGAGCCCGGTAAATATCCGATCCAATCCACCTTTATTTATAAAGTACTTTAAAATCAACACCAGTTGAAACAAAGTGCTGTACAGAGGACTAAAACATAATAAACAATTCAATTAAACACTAATATATTCATGGAGTGCATTTATCCTTGACCTCAGCATGTGATCTCCATGGCATTGTTGCTCCAGTTGGTCCGGTCGAGGCTCAGCAACATTAATGTGGCAATAAAA
>JBCNYH010000026.1:25404248-25418900 GCA_039654325.1 Tandanus tandanus
GTGTGTGTGTGTGTGTGTGTGTGTGTGTGTGTGTGTGTGTGTGTGTATGTGTGTGTGTGTGTGTGTGTGTGTGTGTCCACCAATATATTTCAATTAAGTACATAACAGTAAGTATGCACAGCCATGCAACATGTTTTAAGCTCAATATTAAGTACAAATGAAAATACATGTGTTTACTAATTATACTGTATGTAATGTGTGTGTGTGTGTGTGTGTGTGTGTGTGTGTGTGTGTGTGTGTGTGTGTGTGGTTGATTGTGGTTCAAATACATATTTATATAGATACAGAGACATATAAAAGAGGTTATAGTGTAATATATGCTTCGTGTGGACACGTTACTGCAGATCTGAGCAGCCTGTTGTGATGTAGTGACACACTAGGAGTCCTCTAGTGCCTGGCGACAACAACAAAAAAGTCACGCGATCATAAACCTGTTCTCACGTCTCACTTTTCTGATACTGAGAGGACCCGGGTGCCATCATTATCCTCTCACGCAGGCCCGGGTCGATGATAATATGTGTGATATGATGGCTGAGCTTTTCCCTCCTGCTCTATTCTGTGCTCTGCAGTGTTTCCACGTGTTTTGCGCAGAGCCTTAAGGAGCTCGGGAGTTGCCCCTCGGAATCGGATAGAAGTGATAAATCCGTCTCTGTGTGGGGAGGATATTTTGGAGCAGTGCTTTCGGGAACAGTTTAATCCTCTGTGTGTCGTAGTGAAACGCCAGGAGCTCGGGGTTTAGTTTCCCTCTCTGAAGAAGCACAAGCGCTTTAGATTCCTTTGTGGATTCACCGTCGTTCTTCGAACCCTTCCGTACATCACTGTGGCATGAAAAACTGATGGGGTAGTGCCAGTTTGTTTACCCATAAGCTCAGTCTCTCTCTCTCAGGGGATCTCAGTGATCCCAGTGTGTTTGTGTGTGTGTGTGTGTGTGTGTGTGTGTATAGGAAGAAGAATGAATGATATCTAACCCTCGTTCCATGTGTTCGCTTGCAGTGCTCCAAATCCTACTCGAGCCAGTTCCTAGAGACGTACAACGCCCACAGCCTGCCCGTCGAAGCCATAAAGTGGAACCACTTCCATCCGAACGCCTTCGTGTCTTGTAGCTCGGATTGGACTGTGAAGATATGGGACCACATGATCACGTACGTACATGAATGAAGTGTTTTATTCCATTAGCGTTACACATACACATACACACGCATACAAATAATAGTAATGTTATGTTAAAGCTGAAAACTTTCCCACGGTTGAACATGTGACCAAAGTGCTGACACTGGAGACTCCTTCCATAAATAAGTCTGACATTACCTAAAGTTTCACCAGGGGTGGCATAGTGGTTAGTACATCTGCCTCACAGGAAGAAGGTCCTGGATTCGGGTCCAGGGCTCGGCGAGGGCGTTTCTGTGTGGAGTTTGCATGCATTCCCCGTGCTTGCATGGGTTTCCTCTGGGTACTCCGGTTTCCTCCGACAGTTCACAGACATGCACATTAGGCTAATCGGCTGTTTGAAATTGAGCCTAGATGTGAGTGTGAGTGTGAATGGTTGTGTGTGTTTGCCCTGTGAAGAGCTGTAAAGGGTGTTCCCTGCGTTCAACCAGAGTGGGCTGAGATAGGCGCCAGCCTCCCCATGACCCTATAGGATTAAGCGGTCCAGCAAATTAATGAATGACATAAGACTTGTTCTAATAATGTAAATAAGTTGTTACTGTTAAACGAGCTCATTCATATAAACATGTCACTACTGTCCCTGCTGCTCTTATAGAATAGTGGAGCACCAAAGTACGATTCCTTATCCAAAAAAGCTGCTTCCTCATGCACCTCCCCCTGAAATGCTGAAGTGTGTGTGTGTGTGTTTGGCTTCCTCCTCCCATTTATGGTTTTTTTTTTTTTGCTCTCTGTGTGTTCCATGCTCTGATTGGTCGCCTTTCTGAGACCTTTTCAGTGCCCTGGGAGGCAGACTGAGAGGGCAGTGGTGGTTCAGTGGTTAAGGCAGTGCATTACTGATCCGAAGGTTGTGGGTTCAATCCCCAGTACCACCACTGTTGGGCCCTTAAGGAAGGCCTCAATTGCTGAAGTTTCTGCCAAATGGGAGCAGCCATAACCTAATGGTTAGAGAGATTAGTGGTCACTGGTTCGATTCCCGAACCAGCAGGAAAAGTGGGTGGCAGGGGGAGTGAGCTGCACCTTGCCTTCATGGTTGAAGTGCCCGTGAGCAAGGGACCTAACCCCCATCTGTTCTCCGGATCCCAATGTGTGGCAGCCCACTGCTCAAAGTGTGTGTGTGCTCACTTTGGATGGGTTAAATGTATAATAAGAAATAAATAATTTCCCTTGCGGGATTAATACAGTATATCAAAAATCAAAACAATAAATAAAATGCCGTAAATGCCATAAAAGGGGAGGATATACCACAGTGCAAATGGTGAGGGCAGTGGGGAAAGGCCAGCTAATCAGAATGCTCGGCATGCCGTGATGCACTAGTGTGCCCAAAAAATCAGCCAGCTCAAACAGTCCAGAGGGAAAACTTAAACATGTGCTAGCCTGTCCTCTGGTGTGGTCCAACATGGCTATTCAACACTGTAAGAATATTTATGGGTAAAAAAAAAAAAATAATCATATCTCCCCTTTAATGAGGCTCGAGTCACAGAGATAAAATCCAAGAATAATATTTCAGCCTCACTGCATAGGAACTTTCCAAACTCTCTTATCTTTACTTCCAAAATAGCAAGCATGAATTAAACACATTTAACTCCTACAGTTGTTATTAAAATAAACATAATTAGCTTGTCAAGACAGTGATTTGACAAATCAGTCAGTTAGGCATTCCCAGTCTGTCAAAGAGAGACCCCTGGGTGAGTAATGATTATAATCACCATGCCATTTTGACAACGCTCGATGCGCTACGTATGCCAGAGTCGCTTTATTCTGGGGCTGGAGTTTTTAGGACATGTTTCCAGGTACAACCCAAGTTCACCAGCAGAGGGCTCTAGTGCAGTACAGAAGGAAGTAGGCCGAGGTCATTTCTCTGCCATCACATCCTACAGCGAGCCTAAATAATTCAACCAGTCTTTTGTAGTGTTTTCGATGTTATTGAAAGTAACCTGTATTGATTTTAGCGGAAACGCGGACATGATGTTCTGCAGAACAAACTCAGACTACATTTAAGGGTGATAATAAATTCAGCCACTCTTTGTTAGAGGCGCAAGTTGAATCTATACACACAGGCATTAGTTTTGAGGACTATTGGCCATGGACTATTGTTTTTAAGCTAGTAAGTCTAATCTCAAGTGGTCAGTGGAGATGCATTTGAGACCAGGTGTATGCAGCGGTCCGTCTCAGCTTTCCATTTTTCCTACATCACTGCATGACCCAAGAGAAGATATTAATACCAAGCCTGGACAGGGTCAGTATGACTTGTGTAAGAGAGGTTCTGTGTAAAGAAGGACACAACGCAGTCCTTCTTACTCTCCCTGCTCAGCATGACAACACCTCCCTGCACCACCCAGCTACTAGGAGTAGCCTAATATGCATGTCTTTGGACTGTGAGAGGAAACCGGGGTGCCTGGAGGAAACCCAGGCAAGCACAGAGAACATGCAACATGCACACAGAAACGCCGGGGTGGTACGTTGGTGAAGTGGTCAGCACGTCCGCCTCACAGCGAGAAGGTCCTGGGTTCGAGTTCCAGGCTTGGTGATGGTTTTTCTGTGTGTAGATCGCATGTCCTTTGTGCTTGTGTGGGTTTCCTCCAGGTACTCCGGTTTCCTCCGACAGTCCAAAGACATGCACTTTAGGCTAACTGGCTGTTCCAGATTGCCCCTTGGTGTGAGTGTGAGCATGAATAGTCTGACCTGCGATGGTCCGGCGAGCTGTTCAGGGTAACTCCGCCTACTAAGATAGGCATCAGTCTCCCTGTGACCCTAATAAGATTAAGTGGTTTGGCAAATGAGTGAGTAAGAGGCACAAAAACGCACACAATGACTGTGATCCCGAGACGGAATTTTTTCAGTGTGTAAGATTAAACGAGGCCTCTCTCACCTGTTCCTTAGGAGCCCGCTGTTCACCTTTGACCTGAACGCACCTGTGAGTGACGTGGCCTGGTCACCGTACTCCTCCACCGTGTTCGCTGCCGTCACCATTGATGGGAGGGTAAGTAAGCCGCTTCAGTCAGAAGCTAAGATTATCAATCAACATTGTCCTATTGCAGTATCGTAAAAATAACAGCACACAAACTGGTCACCGTTACATGATTACGTTCTACTTATTATACCGAGTGTGAGGTCAGTACCGGGAAATTCCAGACCTAGGCTCTGATGTATTCACCGAGCGATAGTGAGGTTAGATGTGATCCTTTTTGTTCTTTATTTGAAGTTTGTGTTTTGGTCACATGCTGGTGGGCTGAGAATAAAGGTATTGACTGGTCAGTACAAGGAAATTCCAGGCCACTTAACAGCCAATCAGGTTCATGTACCATATAATGATGCCGTAAATAATAAATGCGATTATTTTATTTACAGGAAAAATATTACGTACAAGCATGAAATCAGACAAGCAAGAATAGATTGGTAGTTAAAAATAAATACATCAAATTAAAATAAATATAAAAAAGGTGGAGGGCGGCATGGTGTTGTAATGGTTAGCACGTCCACCTCACAACCATAAGGTCCTGGGTTCGAATCCTGGTCTCGGCGAGGGCTTTTCACTTTGGAGTTTGCATGTTCTCCCTGTGCTTGCGTGGGCGTCCTCTGGGTACTCCGGTTTCCTCCCACAGTCAGTGTGTGTGTGTTGGCCCTACGATGGTCTGGCCAGCTATTCAGGGTGTACCCCGCCTTCACTCGGAGTCGGCTGAGATAGGCTCCAGCCTCCCCAGTTGGCGATAAAAACAATGCTGATGTCATTCTAATACCGTAATGCTGGAAAGACTTTCAAAAGTACTCAGAGCAAGCGCACACACACACACACACACACACACACACATACACACTTTTAAAGAGTGTAATAGGTGTTAATGAAACAGCATAGCAGCTACATAATGGGGTTCCACTCCTGCTGTGTCATAATACTGAACGACCGCATGCACCCAGTCATCCGTATCTGTGTTAGTGCACAGCGACAGCCCATTAACCCGCCTGACATTAGCTATTAGCTTCAGAACAGATGCTGAAGACGTCCTGTTCCTTCAGCTCCAATGAACATGCACAACAGACGCTGACAAGTTGCTCCTGTCACTTGTGTGCACTGTCAGGTGGTTCAAGCTGGAGATAAACAAGTGGCAGTAACCAAAATGTTTCAGCTTCTTGAGTCAGGGATATCTGAGACGAAAAACATGCCTGGATGACGTCCTGGATGAGGTCTTGAGTTTGTGGCACAAAAAAAATCTACTTTTACTGTACTTTGTTTTTTTATTTTTATTTTTTGTAGCTGTGAATAGAAAAAAAAGTTAGCCATTAGGCTGTCGGGGTTCTTCCATGACCTGCGTCCGTGTCTGCATCTCTTTTTCCGGGCAATTTCTCAAGAACCACTGGGCAGATCATTCTGAAAGTTTCTGTATCATTCTGTCAGTTTCTCTGTTTGACCTTTGTTTGACCTTGTCAAAATGACCTTGACCTTATACATTTTTGTCCGGGCTATTTCTCAAGAACTGCTGGGCAGCTGAAGGGTTTTGCCATCCCTGATCACTATTTTTTAAAAATTGCTTAAAGCTAGGATTGGTAATCTGGAAAGCTAGCAGAATTTGAAAGCAGCATTTCTTTAGGGCTTCCGACTGAACCCTCAGACCCTCCCCTGTCCTCAGAGGCCGTGCAAAAGCAACACCCCCTCCCTCCACATGTGCTCTGACTGCAGGTTTCATGTATGGTAGAGTCACGCATGAGCAGTAAAACAGAAGCATTTGATTGGAGGACTGCAATTCGATTGGAGGACCGCAAGGCAGTGATTGGTCATCTTTTTACAGAATTATATATACAGGTAAACAATTATACAGGTAATACACTGTATAATTGTACAAGTATACAGGTAAAATTTACATTACATTGTACAATTACCAACCCTAACTTTAAGGCTTTGAAACATCTGCAAAAAACCTTTACATCATAGCAGTTATGAAAAGACATGCCAGCATTTTTTCTTGAAGTAACAAAGATTGGGGAAAAGAAATGAGCTGACACTGGAGACTCCTTCCAAAAAAATGAGCTGACACTGGAGACTCCTTCCAAAGAAATGAGCTGACACTGGAGACTCCTTCCAAAGAAATAAGCTGACACTGGAGCCTCCCAATAATACAATAAACAAAATAAACTGTGGATGCTATTAGTAGCTTAAATCACTTTAATATTTATAGCAGAGGATAAATATTTAAATGAATCCAGTTCAGTGTCACTGCTTATATATGAGGGAACTAACAATATATGGTGCAGTCCTGTTAGTTGTACTGTCCTGAAAAACACTGATTCAGATGTAACGTATGGCCAGTGAAGGCTCAGCACTTAAGCCCCCCAGGTTACTGCTTAGGAAGTTTGGGACTATCTCAGTCTCCAAAACTTTGTGACCTTGCCCTGACCTTCACCTTTAACCCTGACTTTCCAAAATCAAACTATCTTTGGGACTCAGGTAGGGTAGTGTCCCCACCAAGTTTGGTGAAAATCCTTGTACGGGAGTGGCTCAAAATCCTGACCAGCGGCGTGCAGATGGGATGTCCCAGGGTGGTAGTGCCCCTGTCTGTGACATCATTGCCGGTCAAAGAGTAGGTCATGATGGCACAGGGAGGGCAGGTCACTCAGTAGGTGATGATGTTACAGAGAGGGCGGGTCACTCAGCAGGTGATGATGATATCAAGAGGAGCTATCATCACAAAGTCTGTAGAGAGAGGGTCACGGAGTCCGAATAAACGCCGGTGATGACAATTCCTCCACCAAAACTCCATTTTGGTGACAAGGTGTGGGTCATGTATCCGTACACTCAATCCGAGAGGTGCTACTGTTCTGTGAGTGCATCCTGTGCTCTTTTTATTCACCTCATTGGATACTGCACTAAAGAAGACCATTTGTATGGCGCATCTGTGAGCGTTTCTTGTTGTTTTTTGACTGTTTCCAGCAGTACCAGTTGGCTTTAGTGAATTCAAGCATCATTCTGTTAGATTGGAGTTGCGTGGTGCATCACAGAGCTGTTTCTGGCTCTAGGGTCTTTCTTAGTGCCAGTCGGATTGCGTGCCAGCATGAGTGCGCGAGTCACAGTGTGGAAATAAGTAGTACGTGCCAGAGTCTCGGTACCCCTGGCAACTCTCCAGAATCCTGCTCCTCTCCTGGAGGCTAGTGCATAAATCTGTCTCAAGTACAGCCTGAAAGCGACCGTTCCTGGAAGAAGAAGGCTGTTCGGTGTTATTAGTGAGTTGAGACACCATTGTAGAACCTCAGCTGCTACATGACTCCATCTCAGATCCATGCTGTTGGTCAGTATGTGACTGTGTGCTTTCAGTGGTCCTCCTACAGTTACAGATGGCTTCTCCAGCCCTTTACGTGTGTATTTCTGTGTTTCGGCGCCCCTGCCTCAGCTGCGTAGAACAGAAAAGTGCATTTGGTAATGCTCTGTGACTAACTATGAGCCATGCTGCTTGACTAATACATTACCACGGGCACTTTTGTAATCTTTCAGCCTCTGTCGCCTCCTGACTTTTTCACTGGCTGCCTTGCTGAGGTGGGTGGCCTAATAGCCATGAGAAATGAGCCACATTTTTCTCTCCCCTAATTCCCTTTCTATTGCTTTTTCACAGTCTGTCTTTTTATTCATTGCTTCGCAGACCGAGATGCTCTAACTATCAAATGTGGTCTTCATACTGTTCTGCATACTCCTTATCTTCTATCCATCATCGGCTCTGACTGTCAGTATTGCCTGCAGTGTCCCTGACCGGATATGAGGTGTGTGTGTGAGAGAGAGAGAGTATACTGTTATGAGATGCTTGTGATGGGGGACAGACTGCATTATTTGTTTGTGAGATTGCCCTCCGTGCTGTAATGCAGTGGCATCAGACGGCAGAGTTTAGCATGCTACACATCATTTCATAAACCGGATTAAACCCCTCTAGTGAAGAACAGTGAGTTTTCAGGATAATATTGTTCCATCTTTCCCTTTTTCCATCCTTTCTTCCATCCACTCATCTTTCCTTTCATCCATCCTAGCTGTATATACTATATATATACACACACACAAAAAAGCTGCATATTTATAGTATTTTGTTGGACCGCCTTTAGCCTTGACTGCAGTGTGTAATCATCATGGCATTGTTTCGAAAAACTCCATATCACACCATCATAACATTCATTTCCATCCTTGATGGAAAAAAACTGAACCACTCCCAAAAGTCTTCTCCAGCACCTCCCAATGTCTTTGAATAGAGGTAAGGTCAGGACTAGTGTGAAAACCATTCCTCATGCTCCCTGAACCACTCTTTTACTATTTGAGCCCCAATTTTATATCCGTACCATCAGGGATGATGGGATAAAATATACATTCAGGTCAGCAGGTGACTTCATTTTAATGCCACATAGTGTTGCTGAGCCTTGACCTGACCAACTAAAATAATAATGGCATGATGAGTATGTGCTGTAATCAAGGCTATAAGCAGTCTCACCTCATCCACTGGTTATCCGAGTCCGGGTCTCGGTCGGGGGGGCAACAGTCTCATGTGGGAGACCCAGACCCGCTTCTCCCCTGGCACTTCTCCCTTGGACAGGCAGTGTATAACCAACCCCAAGTTGGCATGGTCAGTACATGGTCTCCCTTCCTTCCATCAGGTATACCATACCCCTGCTGACAAGACTGTCAGCCTTGGTCAGTGAATACTCACCATGATGGTTCCTCAACCTCAACACATTGGTCCAAAATCTCTCGTCAAATTTCAACTGAGATCCGCTGGCCCTGAAGGCCACATCGTATGACTTACATCATTTTTATCCTAATCAGACCATCCAGGGAGCGCCATCATGCCCCGTGCGTCAGGGTGGGGTTATGATGGAAGAGGCCGCAACCACAGTTCTTATGGTAATCAGTACTTTGCATTGATTTGCAGTGAGCCTTCGACCTACAGGGACACCTGGATCCAAACCATGGCAAGTTTCAGGCAAAACTAGTAGTGCGTAAACCTCTGCAGGTGGGATATCCCAGGGTGATATCACCCCTCCGTGTGACATCATCACAGAGTGTGTAGGTCATGTGACACACTGGTGAAACACACTGTGACAAAGAGACAGAGGGACACGGTAGAGCTTTGCTAAGTGGGCTGTCTGCTCGTGACATGGGACGTTCCGTAACGACGCCCCCTCATCCTCGCTCATTCTTTATGGTCTGGAATTACACTGCCCTAAATAATCCCGCTCTTCCATCTCTCTCACAGGTGCATGTGTTTGACCTGAATATCAACAAATATGAAGCCATGTGCCAGCAGGTCATTGGATCTAAGAAGACCAAGCTCACTCACATTGAGTTTAACCCTATGTACCCCATCATCATCGTGGGAGGTAACCGAGGCTACATCACCTGCCTGAAGCTATCACCCAACCTCCGCAAAAAGCCGAAGGTAAGAAAAACTACTGTAATTCCCTAAATGCCCACCAGTCGGAGTGAGGAAGCATACGATTTGCTAGCCATGCAAGAAGTTTGATTCCCGGGTTCGGGTGTTTCTGTGTGGAGTTTGCATGTGCTCCCCGTGCTTGCGTGGGCTTCCTCTGGATACTCCGGTTTGCACGTTAGGCTAACTGGCTGTTCCGACTTGCCTCTAGGGATGGATGTGAGTGTGACTGGTTGTGTGTTTTGACCTGCGATGGTCTGGCGAGCTGTTCAGGGTGTACCCTGCCTTCGCCCACTGTAAGCTGAGATAGACACCAGCCTCCCCGTGACCCTAGGAGTAGAGTAGGTAAGAGCGGTTCGGCAAATGAGTATGTGGGTGAACATACCCACGGAACATCCCACAACTAGGAGCAGTGCGTAAAGGTCTGTGAGTGGATGTCCCAGTGTGTGACATCGTCATGATGCGGGGGGATGAGGAGTCCGGCCACTGGTAGTGGTCTATTACATAGGACATCCCATAACAAGCACATTAATATAGCGGCTGCACGAAAGTGATCTGCCTCAGTACGGGTTTAACGTCCTGCCCGGTTCCATGTGAGAGCGGTATGTTAGCTCGGACTGCTCTGTCTGAACTGTTGAGCCAGTTAAACCAGTGCAGCGTCCTTCCTGAACCAGCGCTCACTCAGCCTCTCCGCTCATTCGCTCTAAATTCCTTCTCCTTCATTCATATTCAGCCATAATCATTCTACTCCTCTATTTCAATCCCGATTAACAGGCGTCCTGTACTCGACATTAGTATTCATGCATTTATTTGCATTATTCATGCCAGTGATTGTGGAATTGGGTTTTTTTCTGCCTGGGATGAATCAGTGAACATGAGTAAGACCTAAGCGTGCACAGAGCAGGATAAATAACAGTGTCACATAGACTGAGCTGCTCCCTGCGGATAATGATCATCTCTGAGCTTCCTCTCTCTCTCTCTCTCTCTCTCTCTCTCTCTCTCTCTCTCTCTCATATTCCCCACCACACTCAGTATGCTTTAGAGCCAAGCTGCCGTCTGGTTGTTTGCCAAACTGAAATGCATGCTAAGTGTTTTCTTTTGTTATTGCAAAAACACAAATCGGCGTGGTCACCACTGCCCTGCGTCACCTTGGTAATGTTTCGGGACACTTCCTGTGCCTGTCGTCCATTACATCTGTTGTACTGCAGCTGTGGTGGCAAATGCCACAAGCCGACACCATGGCATTATGCAAAGAGCTGCTGTTACATACAGTGTCTCTCTCCCAACGTACCAATGTGTGAGGTTCACTACTTTAGTGTAGGCATCAACCCAATCTTTATCCACTGGGGCTGACTGGGGCATAAAGATGGAGGGGTGGGGGACTTAGAAATCTTATACGAACAGGTCTGGAATATCAGGATTAAAAAAAAACTTCATTCATTCATTTTCTGAACCTCTACTAAGGTTGTGGGGAGGCTGGAGCCTATCTCGGTCGACTCTGGGTGAAGTCTGGGTACAGCACGCCAGCCAGTCCATAGCACATACACACCATCATTCACACGCTAACCTAGGGGCAATTTGGAACAGCCAGTTAGCCTCATGCGCATGTCTTTGAACTGTGGGAGGAAACCAGAGTACCCGAAGGAATCCCACTCACGCACAGGGAGAGCCAAGCCTAGGAATCTCAAACCCAGGATCTTCCTGCTGTGAGGCGGACGTGCTAACCACTACACCCGTGCCGTAGTTTACATGGGACATCTCGCAAAAAAAAAAGAACGAGTCTAAGTTAGCCAAAAATGCTCAGACCATGTGCTTCTTATGGAAAATGACGTCACTGTAGTGCGCACGCGTTATTTATTTGCCTTGTATGGTCATTGCGGGATGTCCCATGTAATATAATGTGCAGACCACTCAGCTGTGCTCCACCCACCCGTGGGCCAGACTCCATGTCTGATCCTTTGTCATGAAGTCCTGCCAGTGTGCCACATGACCTACACACTATATGATGCTATCACAGAGAAGGGCGGTACCACCCTGGGACATCCCACCTGCCGAGCTTTAGGTGCTGCCTCTGGTTAAATGATTCGCTCCATTATCCCTCTCCCAGACTTTCCTTCCATATTTAGGCTGATATTAAATCAGAGCAAATGCACAGACACAAATAAATATTACTATCCTCACCGCTGTTTCTGAACGTACGCTAATGAGATTAGCAAATAGCTAGCCTGCCTATGCTAAAAGCATTCCAACCGGATTCCCCGTGTTATCCGTATAGTTCCATAACCAGAGTTTGCAGGATTGATTCAACTTCATTTCCATTATTTCTAAGCTAACAGAAATGAAAGTACCTTCAGGTTTAACCTTCGTGAACTAATTCTGATTAACAGGAAAAACATCCCTGGCAACCCTGCTACCCTGCAATTGCGCTAGAAATTCAATCTGAATAATGTCCATGGGCCTAAGGGCACAACCAGTGTTTAAAATGAATGAGGTTGGACTTGTTATACGACATCTCTCTCTTAGACCCGGACCATAAAATGAGAAATCAAATGACTGGAACTAAAACGGTCCCAGATGACCAGTTTGACGACGGAATCCATTTCATTCCATGCAGCAGGCGCTGGGAACGATTCCCATCAGCGTTCCGAATCGCTCCGAAGCATTTACAGTTTTTACTCCCGAGCTTGGAGTTTGTTCAGAACAATAATAGAGAATTTAATCAGCGGAAGGAGATAGATTGCCCTTGAAAATGGGGAGCTTCGTGAGCTGAAGTGGAAAGGCTAGCCGTTCATTCGGCAGCTTCATCAGCCAGATTATTACCTTTTGCATACTGCACACAAAAATGACCAACCAAGGGAACGGACAGACATCTATAATTTATAATAGTGTCTTCATGGCTGATGGGATTTCATGCATAAGTAGAATAAAGCATCTCTCTTCCTGTCATGACGATAATTATTCCGAAAGTGAAAGGACAGTGTGCACTGTACAGCACAGACATGCAATATCAAGGAGCCCTGGCTAAGCAAACGTCAATATACTGACCCAGAAATGTCAGATAACAGCATTAAGCCGGCGATGCATGGTGCAAGACATGCAGGTTGGGCCGTGTAACACCGCCTTAAGTATCTTATGTTACGAGTTCGTCATCTTGCGTTGTTGGATTAAAAAGCTCGGCGTGTTGCCGAGCCCCAAGTTGCACACAAAATCGTCCCTGGTGACATGTTACACTGGGATCACTTTTTTTTTGCACAGGAAATCGTTGATGCAGGTTGACCGTGTAACACTGGCTTTAAGCATTACACCGACATTAGTTGTGGGAGGTGCAGTGCTCCACTCAGGGGCCAGACTCGGCGTCCCTCTGTCTCTCTCCCATGATGTCCCACCGTGATCTTCGTATCTCCACAGCCACTTATGACAGAACTTGATATTAGGGTCACATGAAAGGTCTTTGGACAGGCTTTAAGGAAAAAGAGGATTTTGTTGCTATGGAAACACTCTTTTCATATATATCTTCACAGCTACTTATAGTAGAAACTTGATGTTTGGTTCATCTGAAAGGTCTTTGGAAAGGCTTTCTTTTTGGTTTTTTTCTCCCCTAATTTTTTTAATTGTATCCAATCACATACGACCACCACCAAACAGGGAGGGGCGTAAGAAATGTGACATGCAATGCTGCCACCCGCCTCTTTACGAACTGCTGCGCATGCGCATTTGAAGGCGGCCCAACACACTCAAAGGGAAAGCGCTGTCCGCCCCCTTGGTACCAATGAGCTCACAGACGCCTATGGATTGGCTGGTGATCGCTGTGAGCTTAGTGGTTAAGGTGATGGGTTGCTGATCTGAAGGTCAGCAGTTCGATCCCCACTATCACCACTGTTGGGCCCTTGAGCAAAGCACTTAACCCTCAATTGCTCAGTTGTATAAAAATAATAATTGTAAGTCGCTCTGGATAAGAGCGTCTGCCAAATGCTGTGAAGGTAAATGTAAATGTGAGTGACAGGATAGAGCTCGGCCAATTAGCTCCCATGGACTCCCGGTCCCGACTGCGGCATCAACCTGGATTCGAACGTGCGATCTCCAGGTTGATAGTCAAGCACCTTGCACTGCTTCCACCTTTGCACCACCTTGTCACTTCAAATCTTTGATGTTTTAAATCTCAAAATGGTTCTTCACCCAGAAGGATCCTTATAATCGTGAGGTTTTGTTAATGGTCTCTTTCTTTGGAGAAAAGTATGAGGCTGGAGAGAGACCTCGTTACTTTCCGTCGTCATTCTCGGGAGTTTGAGGCTAACCGTGTGTTTGAATACCCGTCACCTTGAGCTAGTTCTTAAAAAAAGCCTTTGAAGGCATCTCTCGGGATCAGTGTTGAAGCTTCAGTGGATTTAGCCACATTAGTTCCTCTGTCACATTTCTATAGTTATGCATATCATCCTAATCAACTGCACCTTACTTGACCGAGCGAGACTTCATTAAAAACGATTTCCCATATAATTAATGAATGAGAATGAATGATCTAGAGGAAGGTTGTGTAACTGCTTCGTTTACACGGACCTTGTTTTTCCCAGCAGTCGGCGTTTACTGGGATTTAGCTGCGAGTTTAATGACTCCGAGAATAAAGCGGAGATTTATTTGCACTTTTCAGTCGAACCGCTCCTCGGGGTGTCTCGTTAGGTTCATTAGAGCGTCTGCGAGGTCAGTAACCATAGCGATGATCTTTGATAGGGAGCACGGCCCATTCAGCGCCCTTCTCCTGAGGAAACGATGTGTCTAAATAATTGTCAGCCCAAAGCAGAGGGGATCTTGCCTGTCTGCTGTGTTTATTTCTTTCTTCTCCGTGTTGTACGCAATGTGGCATGAAACACGGGTAAACGCTTCCTGTTTGAGTTCACAGCTTGAGATGAGGACATTTAAATGGCCAGTGTGTTAGCATTTAATGTTTACAACATTACAGTATTGCATGAGCTGATTCATTCTCGCAATATGGCTGATTTGTTTCTTATCTCTCTCTCCGTGTTCTGGGGGGGGGGGGGGGGGGGGGGGGGGGGGGGGGGGGGGGGGGGGGGGGGGGGGGGGGGGGGGGGGGGGGGGG
>JBCNYH010000026.1:25419000-25429280 GCA_039654325.1 Tandanus tandanus
GAAGTTGGAGTTTGAAAAAAGGGAAGGGTGGAAGGGGTGGGTTAGTTTTGCAACGAGGGTTGGTTTTTTTTTTCTTTTCTCTCCCCCCCCCCCCCCCCCCCCCCCCCCCCCCCCCCAGGAGAAGAAGGGTCAGGAGATGCCAAAGGGGCCGGAAGTGGAGATCGCAAAGTTGGACAATCTGTTGTATACAGACAGTCCTGGACGGACATAACTTATGTATATCTAAAGAAATGCTGCAGAGCAAAAATGCCTTCAGAAATACCAGGGTGGGCTGAAAACCTCATAGTAATCCACCTCACCATCAGGATGAGAGAGTTTCTATACCAAGGGGATCCATGCACTGCAACACCGATGGAAGACGTGTGTAGACTGCAAGGGAGACTATGATAAAATATGTGCCTCTTTGGTCAAATTCGCCCATTGCATCATGGTCAGCCTATGAACTTTTCAGCCCACCCTCATAAAGGAAATTAAATGAGAGCGGCAGCAAACAGTGATAAATGAAAGCATCAGCATTTAGTGTGAGGATCTTTGCTTTGTTTTCTTTAAAGGTAGCATTCTCAGGTAGAATGTGGGTAGATTTCCATCCATCCTTCCATCCATCCATTCCATCCGCTTAATCCTAGAGGCTGGAGCCTATCTCAGCCGACTCTGGGCGAAGGCGGGGTACACCCTGGACAGTCACCAGTCACTGCAAAGCAAACCCAAGCACACATTCACATCAAGGGGCAATTTGGAACAACCAGTTAGCCTAATGTGCATGGCTTTGGACTGTGGGAGGAAACCGGAGTACCCGGAGGAAACCCACGGGGAGAACATGCAAACTCTACAAAAAAATGAAAACGCCCTCGCCAGGCCCGGGACTCGAACCCAGAACCTGCTTGCCGTGAGGCAGATGTGCTAACCACTATGCCACCCTATATGTCCTGTGGGAGGAACCAATGGGAAGTACCTGCAAACTTCACAAAAAAAAAAAAAAAAACAAACGCCGTCGCTGAGCCTGGGACTCCAACCCAGGACCTTCTTGCAGCATTCTTGAAGCAGATGTGGTCTCCACTACACCGTGCCACCCTATATATTTCTTCGTACCCTCACCCAGCCCAGCAGTTTTCAGTTATTTGTATAGCACTTTGTACAAAGCATCTTTTTTCTTCTCTTTTCCTCAATCACCATTTTTCTTTCCAAACAAGAAGGTATTAAAGACAGGTTTCTTACTTCCAGAGTTTTGATGTCTTTATTAACATGACTCCTCGTGTAATCCACTGGCTTTACTACCTGATATATGCAAATGAGAAGATATTTGTTTATGGGGGGAGGGAGTGTGTTGGTGTACAAATCGCAACAACTCTTGTTTGCTATTAAAATGCATCAGTCACACACTTATAAGCACTACAGGGGAGCGCCTATTCAAAACCCAGGTGTATGCGTCATTATTAGTACAGTATTGATTGGTAGTCGGACCACTGAGCAGAGTGTGTGGGTTGAGTGCAACTCTGGCAGGCATGACTGGACTGTGGTGAAGAGGTCCATAAGTGTCTCTTTACCTTTATATAAACCACTCGGAGCTGAGTGCTAATGAATCAAAGAGCGCAGACATCAGAGACCACGGCACGCAGCCAAGCCAATGCTGACGGCGTATGGTCTAACATAGGAACCCCGACTACACAAGCTTCGAGCAGCGGTGAAGAAACTTCTCTCCACTTTCCTAAGCGTAGAAAAGCTCGTGAGGATAAGTAGGTGTTGTACTACAGAACGGAATGGTGGCTACCGCTAATTTTAGCTTCTATTATACTATCATACCACATGGACACTTTGGTCTCTGAGGAGCGTCTATCTTCTCCAAACCTTGCCTTCCTGGCTTCATTCTAACACTCAGGTGGTGAGAAGATACTTCTGCTCATTCCTTTGCTGGGTGTTCGCTGGTGCTAGCACAGGCACCCTCTCCTGACTGGAAGGCACTTTGCAGGCCTTGTACAGGATGAGGAAGAGAACCAGAAGGAGAACCGCCACCAGTACATTACACACTATAGCCACCACTGCTGCGGTGGACAGTCCTGCACCGCTGTCTCTGGACTCCATGTTGGAAGCTGGGAAGTAATCGATGCAGTCCCGGAGACGGAGTCGGTAGGAGTTCAAAACGCCGTCTGAAGATCACAATAAACCGAGTCGTGTTTCTTCCCTGCTGCCATAGTCTGCGCTGTCATCCTGCTCAGTCCTTTTTCAGCTGAAATGAGATACGTTGGCCCGGGTTTCTCCCGTCGCACCAGGTCAAACGTTTCACTCCCCGTCTCATGCGCAGCAGTCGAGAGCAAAGCTGCTGAAGAAATCCCTAAATTATTAGGAGATAGGAGTGCACCGTCACGCTGAGTCTGCAGGTGGGCAGGAATAGGATCTGCTTTCGGTTATTCTATGCATCCAGGTTTGACGCGGGGGGGAAATAAATGGTTGTCCATATTTATCATGCAGACACTCATGTTCTTCCTAAAGATCCTCCAAGTGTCTTCAAGATCTTCCTTTCATCTCTGAAAAAGCAGTGACAGTGGGATCAGAAAACTTTTCATATCTGAATATCATCATTGAAATCTACACATAAAACTGAATTTAAACTGAAGTTGAGAATTCACCAAAAGAAATCCACTCATTATTTCTATTTTCATAAGGATAAAGTATTGGCACCCCAGCTCTGTTTAGGTTGCCCACTGCCATTACTGCAGGCCAAAAAAACGAAACCCGTGCTGTTCACTGAGCTTATTAGGAGCTCATTAGAGAAAAATCTCCAGTGTCTGTCAGTCCCCAGGATCTGTTAATGAGAAGAAAAAAATAAATAAATTATACAAAAGGAGTTTGCGTGTTCGCCCCGTGCATTGCGTGGGTTTCCTCCGGGTACTCCGGTTGTCTCCCACAGTCCAAATACATGCACAGTAGGCTAATTGGCTGTTCCAAATCACCCCTGGGTGTGGGTGTGAGTGTGAATGGTTGTATGTGTGTTGACCCTGCGATGGCCTGGCGAGCTGTCCCGGGTGTATCCCGCTCTCGCACAGAGTCGGCTGAGTTGGGCGCCAGCCTCCCCGCGACCCTAATTAGGATTAAGTGGCTTAGAAAATGAATGAATGAATGACTCATACAGAGGGCTGGATTCAAATCAATCAGGCCAAGGATTGCCTATGTAGAGTGTCCTATATATGGAAAACACAATAACAAGCACCAACACATCAGCCACTCACTCTCTCACTCATTTCCCAAAACATTTAATTCTATTAGGGTCCATAGGCTGGAGCCGATCTCAGCCGACTCTGAGCAATGGAGGGGTACACCCTGGACAGCTTGCAAGACCATCACAAGGCCAACACACACACACACAACCATTCACATTCACACCTAGGGGCGATTTGGAACAGCCAATTAGCCTACTGTGCATGTTTTTGGACAGTGGGAAGAAACCGGAGTACCCAGAGGAAACCCATGAAGAGTATATTGGTCGAAGAATGGTGAGGATGGAGCTGCGGGGTCGGAGGAGAAGAGGAAGGATAACGAGGAGATTTATGGATGTGGTGAGGGAGAACATGCAGGTGATTGGTGTGATGGAGAGAGATGGAGAGGGAAATGGAGAAGGGTGATCCGCTGTGGCGACACCCAACGGGAGCAGGCAGAAGAAAGAGAACTGTCTGTACTTTGTATTGTAGTCTGTACTTTAGTCTGTAGTCAGTAGGCTGTATTGTAGTCTGTAGTTAATCTGTACTTTAGACTGTACTCAGTAGTCTGTACTGTATACTCTACTGTAGTCTGTAGTGTTGTCTGTAGTCTGTTTGGTAGTCTGTACTGCAGTCAGTAGTCTGTATTGTAGTCTGTACTGTATGTAGTGTAGTCTGTAGTCTGTTTGGTAGTCTGTACTGCAGTCTGTAGTGTAGTCTGTAGTCTGTACTGTAGTCTGTAGTGTAATCTGTACTGTATGTAGTGTAGTCTGTAGTCTGTTTGGTAGTCTGTACTGCAGTCTGTAGTGTAGTCTGTAGTCTGTACTGTAGTCTGTAGTGTAATTTGTACTGTATGTAGTGTAGTATGTGGTCTGTTTGGTAGTCTGTAGTGTAGTCTGTACTGCAGTCAGTAGTCTGTAGTGTAGTCTGTAGTCTGTACTGTAGTCTGTACAGTAGTCTAGTGTAGTCTGTACAGTAGTCTAGTGTAGTCTGTAGTCTGTACTGTAGTCTGTACTGTAGTCTGTACAGTAGTCTGTAGTCTGTACTGTAGTCTGTACTGTAGTCTGTAGTGTAGTCTGTACTGTAGTCTGTAGTGTAGTCTGTACTATAGTCTGTAGTGTAGTCTGTAGTCTGTACTGTAGTCTGTAGTCTTTACTGTAGTCTGTGCAGTAGTCTGTAGTGTAGTCTGTAGTGTAGTCTGTACTGTAGTCTGTAGTGTAGTCTGTAGTGTAGTCTGTAGTCTGTACTATAGTCTGTAGTGTAGTCTGTAGTGTAGCCTGTAGTCTGTAGTGTAGTCCATAGTGTAGTCTATGTAAATGTGTTTTAGAGGGGAGGCTCTGATGGAAAACAAATGGAGAGGTTTTATTTATTTGAGTTTTAAATTCAGGTTCAATCCCAGACTACAGTGTATAAAGGTAACGGGGGATGAGCATGAAGTTGAAAAATGACACCAGTAAATGTCAAGTTATTGAGATGCTGCTCAACATGTTCGCTAGGTTCGCATGTTTTTTTAATAAAGCAGATCAAGAACATCCTGAAAGAAAATTGATGCAGGCTCTTTCTTTCTCCCTCTCTCTCTCTCTCACACACACACACACACACAGCATCTCTCTCACACACATATTCAGGTGCTCATCCTGCTCCCCGTCTGAGTTTCCCATCTGCCTGAACATCTCTCTCTGTTACTCACACACACATACGGTCACACTCTGCATGCTGCCAGCACTTTCCATAGACCTATTTATTCAGTGACGATAAACAAATGATCACGCATGTGAAACGAGTGCGTCAGGACATATGGTGGTGTCAGTGATACGCCGTTTCCTCCAGACATCAAACCGAGAAAGAGAAAAGTTTCAGTAAAAAAACAAACAAACTTACAGTTGAATCATCTGTGCTTTAGTGAAACTGGTACACTGATTGGATGATGTGTGCATGGTCTATTTTTAGTTTATGATAGAGGGAAAAAAATCCATCATGTACAATTCACACTAAACCTACAGCCTGTGTCAGCCGGGGTACACCCTGAACAGCTCACCAGACCATCGCAGGGCCAACACACACACACAACCATTCACACTCACTCTCACACCGTGGGTCAATTTGGAATAGCCAGTTAGCCTAACGTGCATGTCTTGGACTGTGGGAGGAAACCGGAGTACCCAGAGGAAACCCTTCGAGCATGGGGAGAACATGCAATCGCCAGACATAAACGCCCTCGCCGAGCCCGCAACTCGAACCCTGGGCCTTCTTGTCGTGAGGCAGACGTGCTAACCACTACGCCACCGCACCGTCCCAGTAATAAGTTATATGGAATTATGATTTAAATAAATAAATAAATAAATAGGTCATTAAAATAATATAGTAAGGAGGAATCTGGTGGTCGGTGTGCTGAGCGTTAGTGCACATGAGTGAGTGAATAAACAGTGGTGATGTTTTGGTCATGAAGAAACGCCGGTTAGTCGTCAGGTTGTTATTTCTAGTAGTGAACATCCCACTTGTGTAGAGCAGAAAGGAAAATGCACGGAGCACAAAGGGCAGCTACATGCTGAGCAGTCAGTGTCCCTGAGGAACTCCTCCTCCTCCTCCTCCTCCACATCCAACACACACACACACACACACACAGTCCACTACAGTACACACTCAACATATAGCCTGGCACGTTCCTCGAAACTTTCTGTCTCTGCTTCATTCACTTAAACAATCATCTTCCTTCTCCAGTCAATAAAAACACACAGTGATGCCCTTCGGCATCCATTTACATTAAAAACCGCACGACCCGTCACTCACCCACCTTGTTTCCACAGAAGCTCTGAAGTCCCGCTGCACCCTGGCAGTCACTGGTGCGCACACTCGAGCTGCAGAATCACAAATGGGGGAGCGTCTGAAAGGAGAGAGAGTGCATATTAGAGTGCGCTAGCATGAGGCCTGTTCCGCTTAGATTAAATCCACCCCCGTGTGGGGAGAATGGGAAGGGAAATGATAGTGACAGACCGCTCCTGCAGTGAACAATTGTGTGTGTGTGTGTGTGTGTGTGTCACATGGAAAGCATCTCTACTGAGGATATTCTTCTACTGCGTGTATTCCCCTCACAATACACAGAGTACAACAAATTGATATAAAATTGATTCTATAGTATAAGCTCGTACAGCACGTCCGCCTCACAGCAAGAAGGTCCTGGGTTCGAGTCCCGGGCTTGGCGAGGGTGTTTCTGCGTGGGGTTTGCATGTTCACCCCATGCTTGCAGGGGTTTCCTCTGGGGACTCCGGTTTCCTCCCAAAGTCCAAAACCATGCACGTTATGCTGATTGGCTGTTCCAAATCGCCCCTAGGAGTTAGTGTGAGTGTGAATAGTTGTGTGTGTGTTGGCCCTGCGATGGCCTGGTGAGCTGTTCAGGGTGTACCCCGCCCTTGTCCTTGCCGCGACCCTAATAGGATTAAGAGGTTCAGCAAATGGATGGCTGGATGGATGGACGATATTCCTGCTGTATATCTGTATCAGTGATTATCTTTTACTGTGGGAGGGAGAAAACCGCAGTACCAGCAGGAAATCCATGCAAGCACGAGGAAAACATGCAAACTCCACACTGACAAACGCCCTCGCCGAGCCCTGGGACTCGAATCCAGGACCTTCTTGCTGCACACAGAACATTTTGTATAGAAGACCCAGACAACAGAGGAGGGGGCACTTGTGGGTCAAACACCACTGGAATAAAAACAAGGCGAGAGAACGAGAGAGCGAGAGAGAGTGAGAGAGAGAGAGAGAGAGAGAGAGAAAATGAGAGAACGAGAGAGAGAGAGAGAGAGAGGAGAGAATAAGAGAGAGAGAAAGAGAGAGAGAGAATGAGAAAGAGAGGAGAGAATGAGAGTGAATGAGAGACAGAGAGAGAGAATGAGAGAGAGAGAGAGAGAGAGAGAGAGAGAAATAGAGAGAAAGAGAATGAGAGAGGGGGGGGTGAAAGAGAGAGGGAGAATGAGAGAGAGATAATTAGAGAGAAAGAGAATGAGAGGGGGGGAGAATGAGAGAGACTAAATGAAAGAGAAAGAGAGAGAGGAGAGGATGAGAGTGAAAGAGAACGAGAGAGAAAGAGAGAGCGAGAGAGAAAGAGAGAGTGAAAGAGAGAGTGAGAGAGAGAGAGTGAGAGAGAAAGAGAAGAGTTACACACAGTGTGTAATTATATAGGCTCTATGAGGAGGTCTGTACAACAATATGAGCAGCGTTTCACACAAACGCCTGACAGAAACATACAATGACTCTTTATTCCCCGTCTTCCTGTGTGTGTGTGTGTGTGTGTGTGTGTGTGTGTGTGTGTGTGTGTGTGTGTGTTGAGAGACATCCAGCTCAGTCGCTCTCTTCTGGGGGCTTTCCCAGCGTGCTTTTGTGTGCTCCTACCGAACCGGCTTCATGCTGCTCGCGTTCTTTATAATGACTCAAACATCTCAAAGGTCACGGCGTACTGAGCGTCCAGCTCACGTGTAAATAAAACCCCGGACGCCACCCGGAGTCACGATAAACAGCACAATGAGTGGTTTGCGGAGAACGCACAAATCAGCCATCAGTCTCTTTCATCACCGCTGTTTTGCGTAGGGTTCTGAGTGAAAGAACGCCTCCCACGTGTTACAATACACACGGACGGATCTGTCAGAACAGCCATCAATGAGATCACAGGAAACCAACTGCATGTAGCCAGACAACTCCTCCATCTCTCTCTCTCTCTCTCCCCCTCTCTCTCTCTCTCTCTCTCTCTCTCAGGCTGATTCATGCATTAGACTTATTCGTAGTTCATTTATTTTCCAAACCATAGTGATAAAAAAAACGCTCAAAATATTCTCCTGCCAATTCAGGAACAGGAAATCATGTCCCTAATCTTCATGTGACACACACACACACCCACACCCACACACACACACACACACACACACAGATTGCCACCCAGGATGCCAGATCCTCCAAGTACCAAAGGAAATTACCCAGGCATTTCTAGTAGAGGCGATCAGTTCCTCGGTTGCAATTCAGACAGAAACGCTGTACTTAACATCCTGTACGATTAAACACTCACTCACTCACCAAGCCGCTTCATCCTACTATTAGGGTCGCGGGGAGGCTGGAGTCTATCTCAGCCTACACTGGGCTACACCCTGAACAGCTCGCCAGCTCGGTCAGACTGGTAACCATTCACAGTAACATTTAGGGGAAATCTGGAACAGCCAATTATCCTAATGTGCATGTCTTTGGACCGTGGGAGGAACCCGTACATACTCCATACAGAAACGCTCTCGCCCGACCCAGGACCTTTTTGCTCTGAGGTGGACATGTGAACCACTACGCCACAGTGCCGCCCCTCCTTGCATTCATGCTTATACACAATACGTTAGTTAATGAGTTAATTGCTGCACAGTGCTCTCGAGATCATGTGACACTTTAATCGCACAAAGGTCGACTCCATTCAAGTAATTATGTGCCTTCTGGTGGCAAGTGGTTGCTACGGAACTAATTTCAGGGTTTCTCAGCAGGGGGTGAAGACTTGCAAAGGGGTGCCATCACAACTATTACAAACTGTACTGATTTTTTTTCTAGCACACCTTTGTGTGGATTTCTGACAAATAGAGCCACGCAGCATAGAACAAATACGCCCTATATGGGTGCTGGTTTTAAGTACCCATGTGCTCATCAGGCTGGAGCTTATGTCCGGTTTCTGTAGCGTGAAGCGACTAGGAATTCAACTCCTCCTGGATGGGACGCTAGTAAATCACAAGGTACCTTCCCAGTATCTTTACTGCTGGGTGGACAGAGGCATGCTTGTGGTAAAGACCTTAAGACCCAGGGGTTTTTTAGGTGGGGGTCTAACAGGGATTTGAACCCATGACCTCTTGATCATGAGCCGAGCACCCTACCCACTACACCACTGGCACCAATAGTATGTGGATGTGCAAAAACTATCAAAAAATGCTCTCATTTGAAGGATTTGCAAGATTTCTGGGCTTTGACCTTTCAAGGTCACTCAAGGTCAAAGGTAATTGTCTCATTTGATGGTTTTCTGATAGTGTTCCATAGTAACAGCGTGTCTATCAGAGCTTGTTACGTAGTTATAAGCGCTCCATCTCCAGTACTTTATGACCTTGAACTTTGACCTTGACATTCCGAAATCAAATCATCGCTGGGACTCAGGTAGGGATGTGTCCCCACCAATTTTGGTGAAAATCCTTGCACGGGTGTGGTCAGGATTTCGCTCACAAACAAACTGACAAACGCCAGCGGATATGCTAGCCAATACGCCACCATGCCATGCTAACACCTGTCATTCATTTCCTTTATTTACTCTTTAATCCTGTGAAAATTTTAGGAAGGCTTGCTTTAAATACTCGATATGCCGTCTGCTGTTTGCATGTTTTCAGTTGATTGGATATAAAAAGGTAAGAAGGGACTTCCAGACAAACCCGAGAATAAACTGCTTTTGTATTATTTCATCCCTCTGGAAAATAAATACTCTCACCCTGTTGGAGGCGCGAGCGCCCCTGCTGCTGCCTCATGCTGCAAGTGATGTAGTTGCTCTGTAAACGCTGACTTACTGAACTCCACTAATAGAATATTTTCTTTAATGTGGTTTGAAATGAGCTCGCTTTAAAGAGCAAGAAACGACCCATTATATCCATGCACACTGCTATGCATGAAGAACACATCATTATGTGCTGCAGGTAAAACCAGAGTCCACCAGCACAATCGCCACCACCCACTCGTGCCATCTGAGAGAGAGAGAGAGAGAGACAGAGAGAGAGAGAGAGTGAGAGACAGAGAGAATCAGAGAAAGAGAGAGAGAGAGAAAGACAGAGAGAGAAACAGACAGAGAGAGAAACAACCAGAGAGACAGAGAGAGAGGGAGACAGAGAGACAGAGACAGATACAGAGAGAGACAGACAGAGACAGAGGAAGAGAGAGACAGAGAGTGTCGTGGAAGACACAGGTCTTTTCGCCACGATGAGAGAGAGAGAGAGAGAGAGAGAGAGAGAGAGAGAGAGAGAGAGAGAAAGAAAAAAAGAGAGAGAGAGAAGGAGAGAGAGACAGAGAGAGAGTGTCGTGAAAAAAACACGT
>JBCNYH010000026.1:25449949-25461738 GCA_039654325.1 Tandanus tandanus
GAGAGAGAGGGGGAGAGAGAGGGAGAGAGAGAGAGTGAGAGAGAGCGAAAGAGAGGGAGAGAGAGAGGGAGAGAGGGGGAGAGAGAGGGAGAGAGAGAGAGTGAGAGAGAGCGAAAGAGAGGGAGAGAGAGAGGGAGGGGGAGAGAGAGAGAGAGAGAGAGAGAGGGAGAGAGAGAGAGAGAGAGAGTGAGAGAGAGAGCGAAAGAGAGGGAGAGCGAGAGAGGGAGTGAAAGTTTATTCACAGTTTAACCTTACATTATTCCCCTATTTTCAGAAAGTAACAAATATATTTTTCTGTTTTCTTTGGAAATCTTTTCTGATGGAATCTTCCTGACCTCCATGTGAACCTTCACCCCCCAACCACATGCCCCTCAACAGCTGTCTTTCATAATTTGGGATTGTAAAGAGAAACATTTCTATGAAACTGCACTCTGAACGATGTGCTAACAGGAAGTCCTGCCCTTTCATTTAATCAGAGGCTTCAGCTTTTCTTTCACTCACACCTCGTTTAAAGTGGGCCGCTCGTGTACCTGCTCTCGGACGTGTCCTACATTAGGATTTATATTTATATTCCGAGACTTAACATTAAGATAGAAATTTAGGTTGCTGCCAGAATCTTTCGACCTCCTAACACAGAAAAGGAAGCAGCCGTCAAACAAACCCAGTTCCTTCTGCTTTAATCACCCTGGGTCTGTACGCGTCTCTCCTGCCTTTCTGAATACGTTTTTGTTTATTTGTTTATTTATTTATTTTTACACACACGGCGAAGAAAAGTTCTTGACTTGTGTTTTCACAGGAACAGAAAAGTATTTTCTGGAACGTTCCATGAATATAAACAGATCAATCCAATTAATCCTATTAGGGTCGCGGCGAGGCTGGAGCCTATCTCAGTGAAGGCGGGGTACACCCTGAACAGCTCCCTAGACCATCGCAGGGCAACACACACAACCATTCACACTCACACCTAGGGGCAATCTGGAGCAGCCAATTAGCCTATAGTCCCAATATTCGGATTGTGGGAGGAAACCGGAAGACCCGGAGGAAACCCATGTAAGCGTAAAGGGGGAGAACATGCCCACAGGACACCCCTTGCCAAGTCCAGGACTCAAACCCAGGGCCTTCTTGCTGTGAGGCGAATGTGCTAATCACTACTCCACCGCGCCGTATTTAATTATAAAAATAAAATAAACAGTTACAGGAAATAATTAGAGTCTCTTTGCTAATGCTTTGGTTTGGGGTCTCTCACGCTTGCGCCATCCTTTCCCTATTACAGCATGCCACATCATGATCGTTCGTGTTAACCAGTGAAAAGTCGATGCCCACTGATATTCAATAATTTATTTAGCTTCACCTGTTACAAATATCTGCATTCATATATATATACAGGATATAGCAATGATTATCATTTGAATACTTGATTCTGATTGGTCATCGCATTCAGCAGTCTATTAATTCTTCCTAATTCACCACTGTTAAGAGTAACAGACTGTTGCTATGGAGTACATCATTAGCAGAACCAATTAAATCATTTTCACATCTATATCTTGTGTTAGATCACTGTTTTAATTATCGATCAGCTGAAAATATACAGCCGAGGAAAAGTAGGCCCTTCAGGAGAGATTCCAGACTCCTCCGTCTGGGTGTATGATGTGAAGACATTATCTCTGACATGTGAATGTGTTTACAGTTCCAAAGATACGGTGTAAAGACTCACCTTTGGGTCTAGACATGGCTTTACACTGGAACTGGGGAAGTAGCCGATCTTCAGGGTCTGAATGAGCTTCCCCTAGGAGACAGTCACACACACACACACACACACGCACACGCACACGCACACACACACACACAGCAGTTACACGAGTTATCAAAAGGCCTTTGTGATTTTTCTATTTAGCAACGATGACTCAAGATGCAGTCAGAAACGAACGAAGGTATTGGGGCTCACCTCCCACCATGAGGTGTCTGGATCTCCTTTCAGAAGCTCAATGACATCACCTGTCTGAAAGGAGAGGGGGCATTTGCCCGGGGGAGCTGGAGTGCCATGGTAGTTCCTGATTGCAACCATCTTTGGACCTAGAAGACACGACGTTATATTTCCAAAAACACCCAAGAATCAAAATTTCTATAAAATCAAATACCACACAGCTGTGATCTGAGCCTGAAATCAAACCTGCGGTCACTGGATGGCAGCAGGGAGCTAAAAAACACATCCTGCTCTAATCTCTGTCTAGACCTTCCCGGGCCCAGGACTCAATAAATGTTTAATAATAATTTGTCTTTGAGCAGAAAAGGACTAAAAGACACGTGTTCCTACCTGACTGTGGAAGTCCAAGCTCCTGGAATTCAGAAAGGACAAACGTGCATTATTATTATCATCATCATCCACTAAAAAGGTTTCACTTTCAATTCCCTTTACACATATCCGTCTGATACTCTTCAGATAAAGAACAAAAAAAGGGTGCACACTCACCGAATCATGGGGATCTGCAGAGACAGAGAGAGAGAGAGAGATGAAGAGAGAGACAGAAAGAGAGAGACAAAAAAACAGAGAGAGAGTTAGAGTAAGAGAAAGAAAGAGGGGAGGGAGAGAAAGAGAAATAGAGTGGGAGACAGATGAAGAGAGAGAGAGATGGAAAAGAGAGCAAGAGAAAGATAGAGAGAAAGATAGATAGAGGAAACGAGAAAGGAAGAGAGAAAGGAGAGGAAGGGAAAGAGAGAGAGATAGAGATAAAGAGAGTGATATATATAGAGAGAGACAGAGTCAGAGTGAGAGAGAGTTAGAGAGTTTTAGAGAGTCAGAGAGAAAGAGAGAGACAGAGAGAGAGGGAGAAAGAGAGTGATATATATATATATATATAGAGAAAGAGTCAGAGAGAGAGAGAGAGTTTTAGAGAGTGAGAGAGAAAGGGAGAGACAGAGAGAGTGAGAAAGAGAGAGTGATATATATATATAGAGAGAGAGAGTCAGAGTGAGAGAGAGTTTTAGAGAGTGAGAGAGAAAGAGAGAGAGAGAGAGAGAGAGGGAGAAAGAGAGAGAGAGTGATATATATAGAGTCAGAGTGAGAGAGAGAGTTAGATAGTTTTAGAGTGAGAGAGAAAGAGAGAGACAGAGAGACAAAGAAACAGAGAGAGAGAGAGAGAGAGAGAGAGAGAGAGAGAGAGAGAGAGAGAGAGAGAGAGAGAGAGAGAGAGAGAGAGAGAGTCAGTGGCAGTGGATATTTCCTATTAAAGCAGAGATATGTTTGTGGAACTCACTGATTTTACAGATGGTGATGACCTCCAGGCACTCTTTATGTGCACCGGCCCCGCAGCGAGAACAGTAGTAACCCTGATAGAAAATCCCCCTGCAGCAGCGTGAGAGAGAGAGAGAGAGATAGAGAGAGGGGTTGGGGGCACCCAGAGTAAGAAAGTGCAGATAATATTAAGATCAGCGTCACTCTGTGATTACATTGTCCAAAAATTAAAGCCTAAAACTAAACCTGCATATTTTCCCTGCCGTCGAACTCGACGTGTCTGTTAAACTGATGGTTACAGGTGAAATTCCCAGTTCAAGTTTACATTTAATTTAATTTATTATTATTACTATTCTTCTCCTTTTTCTTATTATTACTGTACACAGCTTTGTACGCAGTCTCACCTCAGGAGCATCGTGCAGGCCCTGCAGTTCGTATTCTTTTCGAACGTGTGCATCTGGAAGTCGTGCTGGTTAGCCGTGGCTCTCTCGGGCTTGATGTTGGAGCTGTGTTAATCAAAACGAGAATCATAATGAGATATGATAATCATGTCAAAGTGCTCCACGTTTTCCGTTTGCAGTACACACAGTACGCACATAGCCATCTCAAACTGTTCCATCCACTTCCTTTTGGTGTCCTCGGTCTTACAGAAGAACTGAAAGCCCTGCTTTCCTTTCAGATGGATCAGGTAGAAGCCGTACGACCACTGCACAAGGCACACATCCAGCAAAGAGTTCAGTTAGATTTCATAATATTCATGGGAAAAAAACAACAAAAAAAAAAACCCACCACAGACTATTGTGCCCCAGTTAGTTGTAAATAAAGTTAATTCCTGTCTGACAATATAAGGAGGCTGTGAAGCTCTCGAGATAACGGCACAAATCAAACTATCAGAAGCAAGGCGGGCAATCACAGCTGCTGATCCAAACATAAATCAGAGGTTTGATTCGGCTTACCATCTTTCCACTGGCCTGGTAGGCATGCAAAGAAGAATCGAGAGAGAGAGAGAGAGAGAGAGTCATCCAGTTACACATGCAACCTTTCACACATGCAAAATTGCTGAATGTTAGATTCCAAGAAATAAAAGTCATTTTCAACAAATCGATGCAAAGTAATGCAGTGCATCTCTCACGACTGGCCCAGCTGAGATTACAGGCATCATGCTGTGTGTTTAAGAACAAGATTACACGAGCGAAATCCACATACAGCACTTTAAACAAGTGTATCTGTTCAGAAAAACTCCCCAGGACCTCATGGCAGTGGGTTCAATATACTGTATCCTAAAGCCTATTTCAACCCTGGTCTGGAAAAAAAAAACCCGTCCTGTTTTATTTGATTATTAATAAATAATAACATAATAAAAATGAACCCTGGTATAAAATTTCATCATTCTATCCGTACCCACTGGATATGAGCAAATGCACGCTCTGATTGGCTAACCTACTACTAGGATATCACAGCATATACCATTAGGAGCTATGAAGTACTAATGCCCGCTAGCCGGCTCTTCCGTTAATTCTAGACGTAATCAATGAAAAGAAACAACATTTGAAAGGAAAGTATTTGATGGTAGGAACTTTTCCCTTCTTTATGCACGGAACAGGCCCCGAGTCCTCTGTGTCAACTGGCGTAAGCCATCTGAGGCAACCGGGAGTGCAGCGAGACGCCATGGCAGGCTAGGAATTTGTATGAAATTATAAAAACACCTGATTTCTCACAATCCCGTAAGCATGGATAGCATTAAACGGCTGTTCCACTCGCTCTTGTTGGATATGACTGATAGTCAGCAAGGCGTGAATACCTGATAATCAAGTATATAGTAAAATAAAATAAAAATTCTAATCCAAGCTATTAAAATAATATAACATATATACATATACATATATATATATATATATATATATATTCCATAAATACCTATAAAATAATTAATATGTTTAAAAGGTGAACATCTGAGGGGCTGTAGAATGCAGAGGGTTTTCCACTAACTCTATATTGTACGCAGGTCACATGACCAAAACACCTGAATCTGATTGGCTAATAAGAGTTGCTAGCTTTTTTTTTTTTGACCAAAAGTGTTTACATGCATGAATAAGTACTTCCAGGTCAATATCTTGGAATTCATGAGTCAAACTATACACGGTAGGTTTTTCCAGACCAGGCCAGAAATATCAACATCGCTATAAATCTCACGAGTTTCTCAGGTTGTCTCTTTTAATGCAGCATAACACGAGAACAAACGTGGAGCGTCTCTACCTTTTTCATGTCTCTGTTATTTGTAGGGTCGTCTGACATTTTGTAATACTGGAGCTCGATGATTTCTTTCAGCTCATAGTTGTAGCCTTTTCTCTTGCACACGATCACTACTTTATCAAACAGGAAGATGTACCTGGGGACATCAGGAACAAATCTGAAGTGCACTTCTAGTACAAGGTTGCAAAAATAGCTGTAGCATGTCAGGTGGGGTCGTAACAGCTTCGCTGCACGTTAGAATATAAACGCTGGTGTTATCTATTTAAACAGAACTGAAAAGCATCACGACCACCGTACCTGTCCTGTTTGGTCCGGTTAACTATAGAGCACACTTTGAGTTCTCCGTCTATCTTTGGCCTCCCGTATTCCTCCAGTTTCACCTGCTGCAATAGAAAACCACAGATTCTGAATATTCAGAGTGTACACTGTACGTTTCACTTGCGATGGTTTAGATGTGAATCTTTTAATTAAACGTCAGAACTACAGCAGACACTGCCTGCCTTTAACCGTGAAGCACATTCCAACACACATGAGGATTCTTTGTTATAAGGCAAGCTGTCATCATTTCCCTCCAACAGAATAATCAAGTGAACGCACTCTCTGGTCTTCCGGCTTTTTTTTTTTTTTTTTTTTTAGCCACAGGCACATATGTAAATAAAGCCCTCGCCTCTAATCTAAACACTTCCTCCCACACGCTGGAACAGAGGATACGGCGATTGTTAGACGGAAATAAAGTCTGTCCCCTCTTCAGAAGTTGGAATGATTTACGAGAGTGAACAATCGGAGCAGCTGCAGGTACGGCATGATGAAGTGAGCGCTGACGACCACGCCAACAATCTGAGAGCTATAGATTGTGCAAGTAGGCTTTTTTTTATACGTCACAAATATATATGTCTCAATGGCCAAAAAGAACAGATGCGACACGAGAAAAGATCAGTGATTCCTCCTCAGGGCTTCTTCCTAACGGTGTAAAGCTTTAATGCATGTTATTATACATATATCGGTTCATAGTGGCGTGCTATCATTATTATTTCTATGCTAAGCTAATACAGGGACGCTCAACATAAATATGTTAACCGAAGGAGAGGTGGATGTCGCTGTATAGTCCATGAGACGGAACATGAGCAACATCCATCGAGCCTGAGGCAAATAACTGTTACCGTATATACTACATGGGAACAAAAAAGCACACTAAAACGAGATTTTATGGTTTAGTTCTACTCTCACTCTCTTATTTGCTGAACCGATTAATTCTACAAAGGTCGCAAGGAGGCTGGAGCCCGTCTCAGCCGACACTGGGCGAAGGTGGGGTACATCACACACACAACCATTCACACCGAGAGGCAATTTGAAACAGCCCATCAGCCTCATGCGCATGTCTTTGGTCTGTGGGATAAAACCGGAGTCCCCGAAGGAAAGCCACGTGAGTACGGGAAGAACATGCAAACTCCGGTACAGAAACACCGAGCCCAGGACTCGAACCCAGGACCATTTGGCTGTGAGGCAGACATACCAACCACAATGCCACCATGCCATCCGGTTTATTTTTAACGTTTTTTTTTTAATGCCCCAAGCGCATGTCCGAGCCTGTGCAATGGTGTATCTTTAACTCGGAGAGTTTAAGTAAATACTACATGGAAACAAAAAACAGCAAACTAAAATGAGGCCTTTTTAGATTATATTGATATAAGATAACCATGGGAGAGGCCGGTCAGGCAAGTATTGTGGAGCTAACAGTGTCTATTCAACCTGCATATTTAAAAACGAAAGTAAAGTAATAAAACCTAAGTAAACCGCCCTTCGTAAAAGGTGTTTAAGGATGTGGATGTTCAAGCATGATAAAGAAGTCACCACCTTCTCCAAGCTCTGAGTGTCTGCCATTTCAATTCAAGCATTATCCATTCAAGACCATGTTTATTTTTAATCCCGTGACAGCGGACGAATCCGACTGCGCCATTCCCGTGTAGTCCATACTAATCATTATGATGCGAGTTGTTCTGCCTATCACAGTAATTATGAACCTGGTCTTAATTGTTATAGATTTACATTTAGTGTTTAGCACGTCCACCTCACAAAGAAGGTCCTGGGTTCGAGTCCTGAGCACGGGCGTGTCGGTGTGGAGCTTGTATGCTCCCCCGATGCTTGCGTGGGTTTCCTTCGGGTACTCCGGTTTCCTCTGACAGTCCAAAGACATTCACATTAGGCTAACTGGCTGTTCTAGGAGTGACTGAGTGCGTGTTGGCCCTGCGATGGCCTGCCGAGCTGTTCAGGGTGCATCCTGCCTTCGCCCAGTGTCGGCTGAGACAGGCTCTAGCTTTTTGTTTACCAACACATTTGACAGAAGTGTTGATATCGAGTTTTTCCGCAGTCTTTCTGCTTCTACTTTCTAACTTCACTGATTTGACACTGCTGCCTAGCAACAACGCTCTCAGTTTCCATGTAAGTGCACTAATGGGATCAGAACTGAGTTAAATTTCATCATTTTATCTCTAAACCCTCAGATTCTTACCAAATTTTCTATCGAGTTCTGAAATTCCCAGATCTTCTTCAGAGTCTCGTTGTCCCTTTTCACCTCGTTGATGTACATGGCCAGGTCCTGCAGAGGCAAACAGAAGTACAGAGAAACCCTCAGGCATCACACCAGCCTGACATTTTTCCCCTCAGGATGCTCCGTATCCTAATTCACCACGTAATATTTCAGCGTGTTCAGATCCCGTTCCATTACAGGGTGTAGTCAGTGTGGAACTAAACTAAATGTCCCCACGGTGAGTGACAGAGCGCTTGGACTGGAGTGAAGGATGATGTGTGTGACAGTTCCGCTTCTACCTGCATGGCTTCCAGGGCCTCCTTCAGCTGCTGTCTCTCTGGCCGATCCATCGAGTGACTCACCAACTCCTGTAGGGCAAAAAACAAAAAAAACAAAAGACAGACGTATCAGTCACCTTCGCCACAGAGCTCCGGGACTTCTATTTATGATACGGTCACATTCTCATGTCCTAGAAAAGCTTCAGAGCTGAAAGGACAGTGTATCCCTGGAGATTTGACACAAATAAGTTCATGAACACTGATATAAACTGTTTAATAAAAGACTTTTTTTTCAGGACTAGTTTTTAAATATCCAGGGTACACCGTAACCCTGATTCCAATAACTGTCGACGTCTACAACACATCAATCCACTCCATAGTGCAATCACGAGCACACACACATCCCCGTGACCCTTAAATCCATATCTGTACTCAAACAAGGAAATGGAAAGATTGCACCAAAGCAGCCACGCCCCACTCCCTCCTTCCCTCCCTCCATCCTCTCCTGCTCCCCTCTCATAGCTCTGGTTCGTCTCTTGTCTGAGCTGGGGGATGATGTTACACTTTAATAATACTCTGATGCCTTTGCATTACGAACCCCAAACAATGTGCATGATGCTCCACTGACCTTCAGCAGTAGGTGGTATTTGAGGACCCTCTGCATAGGAACCACCAGCAGATCCTGGAGTTTGAACTTGCCCTCCTGTACCTTCATGGTGCACTCCTGTTAAACATCAGCGACATGTCACGGAAAAGAAAACGCATTAACAACTACATTCTTTGACGTGCAATAGTCCTAGCCACCCTGATTCGTTGATATAAATGAATTATAAATCTTCGATTTGATCCTTTTTTTTCCCCCCTTCATCAGCTATGTTTGTGCTCATTGTTATCTCGTGTTATGGAAGAGTGAGTGAGAAAGCAGTGCAAGCATAAGACTACGAGATCAATATCTTTACAAATAAGCTGAAACGCCATTGATGTAATCTTTATAATCTTCCACGCTCCTCTTCACACACACACACACACACACTCTCTGCACTTGACATTCAGCCCCGGGTTAAAGAGCTCATTGTGGCGGTGTAATAGAAGTGTTTGTGTACTTTTTCTGGAGGAGATTTCGGAATTGAATCGACAATAACAAAACAGTTTACAGCGGCGTAAACGTCGGCTCAATTAACAAACCCTCTCTATCTGATTATCGTGTTAACTATACACACACACACATCCAAGGTTTAATTTCCTCCACATGACCCGGGCTGATGGACTTGTTCAGTCCAGCTCTTTAAAGTGCACTCATAAACCTTATCAACCTTTCCTTCAACAATTAAATCCTTATAAGAGAAGCAGCAGAGTATTTAAGCTGGGAAATGCATCTTTAAAACATCACCGCAGTAGGTTTGTTACGAAAACGTGTTGCTGCCGTAAAACAACGTTTAACCCTAACCATATACTATTTCTCTTATGCATACCTATTACCTCATACAGAATATCAAGGAGGCGGGCACAGTAGCGAAGTGGTTAGCACGACCGCCTCACAGCAAGAAGGTCCTGGGTTCGAGTCCCAGGCTTTGGGTGTTTCTGTATTTATATTTGGGTGTTAGAATACATTGAGTGTAATTAAATTATTTTAAAATTGTACAGATATAAGCACCTTTGCAAATGTAGCCCATGTCACCTAGTTGGTTTTCCAGACAAGATAAGGCAGGACCCTGTATATTTGGGAGTGTTGCTAATTTATATATTTATAGCATCTGAATTTTGTTCATAAAATTAATTAAAAAAAATTGACGATCTTCCAATCATATCACAGCTGACTTAAGATAACGATGGGAGTACATGCGAGCTTCTCTCATTAACTACCACATTTGCCTTCATCAGATAACTCTGAGAATAATAGGCCCCCCAAAAAAATCCAGACAGTATATTAACTTGGATCAGTTCCAGCGATCGGACTCCTCGCTCCAGTGTTATAATCCGACTGTGAAACATTACGCTGATTAGGACAAGACGGCATCAATCTGCTGCTTGTGCACTTGATCAGCTCCACACATCGGTTCTTGTGTGTAGCTTCAGTGAGCTGATAAAGCTAATGAGCTTGATAGGCGTAGGTGAAGGACGTGGCAAGGTTGAGTGACCTCACCTCTACTTTACACTTCACCTCCTCCCGCGTAGCAATCAGGTCGTCCAGCGTCTTCTGGGCGTGCTCCATGTGACTGCAGTACTCACCGTAGATCAGCAGCCTGAAAGAATTCCAAGACTACAAGTCAGTGTTTACATCCGCTGCTGCGATTAAACATTTACACTTCCTGCTAGCATTCAGCGTTTATTCAGCGTCCTTTCCGTGTTCGACGAAGCATCTCATGAGCCCGGTGTTAGTTTTGCATGCTTAAATAAAGGAGAAAGGTTAATATATAACAACTACACTATGAATAAATGACTAGAACTGATGGATTCATTTATTATGACTATAAAGAGGCTCATAAATTACAATATAAATGTTTTCTTTTAAACCTAAAGGACGAGTCACTGGTTCTGGAGAAAGACTTGATATTTGAACAGCCAAAATAAATACACACCCTTTTACTGAAGCTTTCCCCCCAAATTCATGGATATGTATTGCCAAGGCAACAGCATTAAAAACAACACACCCATTTCCTCACCAGCCAATAAACAACAACAACAACAACAACAACAACAACAAGGTGCCCCCCCCCACTTTTCTGATTGGCTGGAATAGTGTTGTGAGCCACTTTCTATGTTTCCTATTTATAGATGCTGTGTAGGAGCCCCAGATCTTTTTTAACCCAATCTTTTACTAACTTCATCCTTCAGACCAGCCCTCTTTATTCACCCTGTAACAGCCTGGGTACTATTTTCATTTCATTCTGTGTATCTCCCAGCGAGAAAGAGAGAGAGAGAGAGAGAGAGAGAGAGAGAGGGAGAAATGCTCTGGCTGGACCTGGAGTGTGACCGGTGGCGGGCGGACATAGTTTCCCAGGCTGCTATTCAGTCGTGCCCCCGGGCTAAGCAGGCCTGATTATAGGCTGATGTGTAGCGGGAGAGATGGCTCTGCTCTTCATGGAGAGCATCTGATGAAGATTAATGGGAGTACCATTCAATTACGAGCCACAACACAGCCTCTGTAACATCCTGAATAAGCTGGGGCAGGTGTCAGAAATTAGCTTTAATCACAAATGTCACAGACATAATTGAATATGAAGGTCTTTTTATGAGCCAATTTTTCCAATCAGATTGTATTAAAAACCTACTGCTACAGAGAGAGAGCGAGAGAGAGAGAGAGAGACACAGAGAGGGAGAGAGAGGGGGAGAGAGAGAGAGAGAGGACACCTCCCACAGAGTACAGGTGAGATAGAGAGAGGACACCTCCCACAGAGTACAGTTGAGAGAGAGAGAGAGGACACCTCCCACAGAGTACAGGTGAGAGAGAGAGAGAGAGAGAGAGAGAGAGAGAGAGAGGAGCTTGTAGACAAAGGTT
>JBCNYH010000026.1:25463528-25476153 GCA_039654325.1 Tandanus tandanus
AGAGAGACACAGAGAGGGAGAGAGAGGGGGAGAGAGAGAGAGAGAGAGAGAGAGAGAGAGAGAGAGAGAGAGGCAGACAGAGAGAGAGAGAGAGAGAGACAGAGAGGGAGACAGAGAGAGAGAGAGAGAAAAGAGAGGGAGAGACAGAGAGGGAGACAGAGAGCGACAGAGAGAGAGGGAGACAGAGAGAGAGAAAGAGAAAGAGGGAGGAGAGAGAGAGCAAGAAAGAGATGAAGAAGACAGACAGAGAGAGAGAGAGAGAGAGACAGAGAGAGAGAGAGAGAGAGAGAGAAAGGGAGAGAGAATAGAAATTAATTAATGAGTCTGGAAACTGATCCACTGCCTTTTCTCTAAATTATAAACCTGATCTCTTCGGGGAATATATGATGTATAGACGATATTTGATGATCTCGCACATATCCTCGTCGACAAGTTCTATCGACCCACTGCTTCCCCATAGAGATGATATTTGACAAACTTTTAATATGACGTCATATAAAAAATTTGTTCTCTTTTAAAATAAAATATTGTTATGGAAGTACTCGTATATAAGGGTTATTCCATGCCGTAATTAAGGGGAAAAGTTAATTAATTATTTATTTTTAAGAATATCAGCATGTAAATGGAAGCAACACAAAATATATACCTTTACAATCACTCCTGAATGCTTGATTCTGATTGGCCAGGAAAGGATAATTTTCTATAACAGCAGCTCAGGCTTTACAAGATTTATTAATAACTAATGTGTTTGCTATAATACATTATTATTATTATTATTATTATTATTATTATTATAATTTTTATTATTATTATTATTATTATTATTGTTATCATTATTGTTATTATAATTATTATTATTATTATTATCATTTTTATTATTATTATTATTATTATTATTATTATTATTGTTATCATTATTGTTATTATAATTATTATTATTATTATTATAACACCAGCGTCAGTATTTTTTATATATCTTAGACAGGGACTTTGCATATTTGGAAGGTGTCTCCAGTGTCAGCAGTAGATCTGTAAGGAATTTCCGACAAAGGAAAGGCTTCAGGATGTGGGTGCGAATGTGGATGGGAACAGAGAAGGGAAAGGAAGTGAGCTTTGCTCCTTCCTGATCGCATAGAGAGGGATAAAACCCAGAGGCTGCCGAAGGAACAGCTGCTTACAGATATTTACTATAAGTGAGATTTTGTTTTATGGATGCACCTTAACAAAACATTATAACATTCATTGCATGGGATTCCTCATGGCACGCCAGTTTCCTCCGACAGTCCAAAGATGTACGCATTAGGCAAAATGACTGTTCAAATTTTCCCTGCGTGTGAATGTGAGTGAGGTGGTAAATGATTGCGTGTGTTGACCCTGTGATGGTCTGGCGAGCTATTCAGGGTGTACCCTGCCTTCGTCAAGAGTCGGCTTCGGCCTTTCCGCCATCCTAATAAAGGATAAAGTGGTTCAGCGAATGAATGAATGAGTCATATTTTATTCACTGAGCTGCAGTACACTATCATCACTAAACAAATACAGAAGCTTAAACCTCATAAAGACAGCACCCTTAACCACTCGTCTACCACATGGTCAGTGTGTTTCTACTCAGGATTACAGTACGAGAAGTTCTTGATGCACACTTCCCCATGCGCCGCCGTCTCACATACCCCAGCCAAGGACATGCTGTTAAAGAGTGCCATTATGACGGCCTGATGCTATCGTAACCCTGCACCCCCCGTGACTACGATCTTGCTTCGGAGGGCCATTAATCCACCAACACAACAAACATCGCCACTATCTAAAACATCTATGCATTATGCACATCCACTACAAGGGTAATGGAGACATGAATAAACGAATTAGCGGAGTGAATGGACAGATGCAGTAAGCACTCAGCCGTACTTTTACACTGCATGCTCCAGCTCACTTTTTTTTTTTTTCTCTTGGATTTGGTTTTAGGGTACTTGCAGAGGAAGGATGATATGAATATGTGTTCCAGGATCAAAACACGTTGTTCTACAAGAGCACGCTGAAGTGCACTTTCGCCGTCCGATGATTCACGGCCATGCATTGGATTAAATATTCTGTGAGTATAAATGATGCAGATCCTTTTGAACAAGCGTACACGCTCGTATTCTGTGCTCACATGCTCGAAGGCAAAAACTCATTACAGGGAATTAATGGACATCATTATAACGCTATCACTTGTGCTAGCCAGTATAGGGGGCACATGCTACTGGATTTCAAAAGAAAGCGTCTCACATACTTATATAAGGGTTCACTCAGTGATTAGGAATTTCAGGTCATTATTTTCAGCCATGAATATCTACACAGGGACCAGACTTACCTTTAAATGCTTAAACGTTTACACTCACTCACTCACTCACTCAATTGCTAAACAGCTTACTCCTACTAGGGCCGCAGGGAGGCTGGAGCCTATCACAGCCGACACTGGGTGAAGACTACCCTGTACGACTGTACAGGACCAACACACACGTTGAGGAAACTGGAGGAAACCCATGCAAGCACAGGGAGAACACACAGAAACACCCAGGTCTGGGACTTGAACCCAGGACCTTCTTGCTGTGAGGTGGACATGCTAACCACTACGCCATGCCAACCATGCTAACGGACATGCAAACCACTCATCGCTTATAATTGTGTGAGTGTGAACGGTTGTGTGAGTGTTGGCCCTATAATGGCCTGGCGAGCTGTCCAGGGTGTATCCCGTCCTTGCCCAGAGTTGGTTGAGATGGGCTCCAGCCTTATAAGTAAGCGGCTTAGAAAACGAATGAATGAATGAATGAGAACAGGCCATATATATATATATAATTATATTTTAATTATTAAATAAATAGATAAATGCCTAAATCTATTTTTCTGTCCTTATACATTCTGTATTTTTAATCAGACCAGAGATTTTCAATAAAGTTAGAAATAAAAATCTCTGAAAATCTCTTACTGGTGTGTGTACCTTGGGACTGCTGCTTTCAGCTAAACACTTTATGCAAATGCATGTGATTGGATAAACCACAAAAGAGGAGATGCCACAGGAGCTGAACTGGTTCATGTTTGGAAATCTAGACTCCCTGAATCACTGCCAGTTTCTTCTGCACATGTTTATCAGTTTGGAAAGTGTTTTTCCCTCAAAAAAAATAATACCTTGGTTTGATTTGCAGAAGTACTGGCGTTTCAGGTTGCCAGTTCTCTAGCCCTGATCCCTTAAAGACGTACTGCACACTTAAACAGGATTTTTAAGGTGTAAATAAAATGATACGACTGCATTGTAATAAAAAAAAACCCACAATACTGGTGTTAATATTAACCAAATAACTCATTTTAATTTTAATCAAAGGGGAGATATGATGCTTTTCCCACTTTTTCTGACCCATAAATGTTGTCACTGTGTTAGATGATGCCAAAGAGGAACCAGACTCAAAGGGGAAACCCATCCTCATTTGAGTGCTAGTGTATTACGGTGTGCTGGGCCTTCCCCCACTACCCCCTTATGCACAATGGTATCTCCGCCCATCCTGGTCTGCCTCCCAGAGCACTGAAAGGAAAGGCGCGCCCCCCACATCAGTATGGCAACCAATCAGAGCAGAGAAGACAGAGAGCAGAAAAACCATAAATGGGAGGAGGAAGCCAAACAGGCTGTTCAGTGCATGCACTCAAAATCACTGTTTCAGGGGGAGTTGCATGGGGAAGCAGCTTCCTGAAGAACTCTGGAGTTTTTTGGATTAAGAATCGTACTTTAGTGCTCCACTTGGGTCTGAAATTAAAAATACTGGTCTGAAATTCGGTATATTACCTGTCCTTCAAAAATTTTTATGACATTTTTTTAGGTTGAAAATGGCTCAAAATGGCATTTAGGTCACAATCATTATGATGAAGAGTCAACCAGTTGGTACTTCTCTACATCAATGTTAATTCCCTATAAGTAAAGATGGGTGGGCCCCACCTCCCTTAGCCCCTGCCATTGGGTTCAAGTCTGTAAATCTGCACTCGTTTTCAAATTTACGCTACTCAGAACTAACCATTTCCCTTCCCCAACCTCCTACTCAGCCCCTAGCTGGCCCCGCTCTGCCCCTTCCACACTGTTTATCTTTAAATATTGTGCAGTGGTTGGATGGAGAGCTGGCTTCAGTCAGTAGTAGCTTTACACAGTTTACATATCTACTCGTAAAGGTGATAAAATGACGTGTTTATGTGCGATCACACCATCATGTTCACTCAGTGAGGCTGAATGTTTAGATACCGTATTCTGACACATGCAAAGGGCAAAAGAGTGCACTCTCTCGTTAGTACACTGATGCCTTGCACTGTGAATGAGATTAGAGAAGGCAGGAATGATAGCGAGAGGGAAGTAGAGGGAAAAACCAACGTTAAGTGTGAACACTCCCTTGGGGTAAGAACCTTTGCCATCGCCGCCTAAACATAGACTTTCTGAATTTCGCTTCCAGTGTACATGTTGGTTTTCTCATTACAGAAGGCCGTCATGCATGCTGTTCCAAAGCAAACGCAATTTTGGTGTTAATGCTACCTCTGGTAGTCTGGACTAGCTAAGAGTTCAGTAACAGGCCGTTTCACCTTCAACAGCCACTGATCGATTAGTTTTAAAAGTAAAAAGTAACTCATGGGGGAAATCTCATTTCAATGTTTCTTGACCTTTTGCGAGCACTCCAACCTCAAATACTTTTACTATTCTTCCCCCCAACGTCCACACTACTGTTCTCTCTTTCTGCCTGGACCCATTTGGAAAACACTGGCATTTTCCTTCTGCCCTTCAACGCTTTGACGTCCTGAAAAGCTTCGCGTTCATTTTATTCTGCGGAACGCCTCGCCACGAAAGGTCACCGGGACTTACAAGAGAAGATAACAAAATTAATTAAAGTCAACTGAGGCTTTAGAGTGCTATGGAAGGAGGTGTGAAGCACGGCGTTTCGGCGGGCGGGTGGGCGGGCTGAATTCCCAGGCCGTTCTATTCTTTGTAGCGGGATGAAGGAGGAGATGTGCGCACTTCATAATGAGACTGAGAAACATGTCAATCACTAAGAGAATGGGAAAGACCAATGATGTGGACCCGTTTTAATAAAATGAATAATTTACCTAAAAATACTCCGTGTGGTATTATGCCTAATGTCACCAAATGTAAATATGGGCATTTGTGTCAGAGTAGAGAGGTTTGTTTCTAGAACAGTAAACTTTTTAGGGCAAAAAAAAAAAAGAAAGAAAGAGAGAAAGAAAGAAAAATGAAATGAAAAGACACCTCTTTGGGTTTCATAGATTAATCAAAGAAAGAAAGCAGGCTTGATGTATGGTGTACAGCGGTGGCTGAGTGGCTAAGACTCTGAGTTAATCCGTTTAAGCTGCCATCACACGGAGAGATGAACGTTTTGGACTCGCTAACTTTTCTGAGGAACGTTGGCAAAAAATCAGGATTCGCCTCGGTCATTAGCGGCATTTAGCGACAATTAGCAACTTTCACGCGAATGTTTGCGAAAGGGTTTTTGTGAAAGACAGTTGGCAAACATTATAGCGACTGTTGGCAAATATTAGACACGGTGTTTGTGATGATTAGCTATTATTTGCCACTGTTTGGTAATGCTTAGGACCCAACACCTGGTAAAATATGTATTTATTTATTTATTTTATACTGTATTAATCCCACGGGAAATTTTGACTTCTGCATTTAACACATCCAAAGTGAGCGCACACACACACACACACACGCACGTAAACACTGAGCACACACACTTGGTGCAGTGGGCTGCTACACATTGCAGCGCCCAGAGAGCAGTTGGGGGTTCGGTGCCTTGCTCAAGGGCACTTCAGCCATGAAGGTGGAGGAAGGGAAGGTGCAGCTCACTCACCCACCCTACACATTTTTCCTGCTGGTTCAGGAATTGAACCAGCGACCTTTCAGTCCCAAAGCCGCTTCTCTAACCATTAGGCCACGGCTGCCCCAAGTACCAAGGGAAAGTCAGGTGAATCTTGGAATTGAACCACCCTTACCCCTATTGATGGCCCCAACCCTATAATGTATAATGTATGTAACTTTGTTACAACCGTTTGCATACACTTACATGCTCAAAATTCTAAAAACTACGGTGTAGGGTTCACGCCCCGGGACTGTCAAAGATACCACTGTCGTACCCTTAACCAAAGCCTCAGTGGGTGCTGTGTTATGGCAGACCCTGAGCTCTGACTCTATCTGGGATACGTGAAAAAAGAATTTCACTGTGCGGTAATGTATATGTGACAAATTATGGCTTCTCCTGCAATTTTCAGTACTGGACTTTTATTGAAAAACGTATCAGACTCATTTTCAGATGCTCCCGGGGCCGTAACGTGGCGGCTCAGCTCCTGAAAAATCGTCCATGTGCTGCTATAGTCATTGCACCCTCCATCCAAGCAGGCCCCCTTAGCTATAAAGAGCAGAGCCATAAAACAAGCTCAGTTTATGAACAGGAGCTTCCTTTCAGTTTCAGAATCACAGATTTCAACTAAGCTGCCCGATCATGTACGCAAACATATTTTAAAAGAAGGTAGATCCTCCGATAATGGAACTGGAGAGTGTTTTCTTATCTCCATGTCAGGGAAGGAGTGTGATGGGGGAGAGCGAGAGAAGACCTATGAATAAGAGAGTACTGTTTTAGTGTTTGGGTGCTTCTACACGCCACATTATCAGCACGCCTTGATCAGGTCTCAGACTCAGAGTTAAGATTTAAAGGAGGAAAAAAAGTGTGGCGGCGTGAGAGGCGGTGCTGTCACACCAGCTTCACACGAAGCCTTCGGGTTTCTGCAAAGAGCCCACTAATGAGCCAATTACCTACACATGAAGAGCAGCGCTCCTTACTCTTTAGCTGAATCTTTCTTTACACCTGAACACCAAAACTGCTAACTCCTATCAAATGTGAGCTGATTATTTACAGAGGCATGTGCAAGCAAATGCAAACACACTTGGACATATTCACTCTTCTAACCAAAGCAATTTCTCTTCCAAGACTTGGGGGAAGAAAAAGAAAAAGAAAAAGAAAAAAAAAAAAAAAAGGCGTGGGCTGGATGTGAGGGAACATTCCCAGAGTGCCGCTGTCAGCCTGCGCAGTCATTAAGTGAGCCAAACCCGTGATTATCATTGCCTACACCCCAGCAGGGCGGCGAGCATGACTCCGCATCGCTATGCAAATCCAGCCTGTGCCCTGCAGCTGCGCCCTTCACCGACGCTGATGCCGAACTCTCCAGACGCCTTATCGGAGGATCCCGCTCTCGCTCCGAGCAGCCGAGACACAGTTCGGTGTGTCCGTTGCAGACCCCGTAGATGTAAAAGTGAAAAGGGAAATGTGAAGAGTGAAGTGACGGTTGAAGGAGAGATAAAGGGCAGCGAGTCTGACTGCGTGCTCAGGAGCGGGAAAAACAGCTGGAAAGGTTACACGAAGAGAATAAGTAATAATGATTTTGGATTATATGCAGCATGTGTCTCTTCAGCAGCTGGCGGAACCGTGTGAGCAGAACATCACTGTGCCAGCGGCTGTTACTCTTGTCCATGATCTAATCTCACTTCCTGCAGCTTTTATCTTTCAACTAACTCTCCATGTAGTAATGAGGGCTATTTATATGAGCAGTATACAGTAAACCCACTTCGAATCAAATGTACACTGATTTTTATACAGACAACAACGGTACACATTAATGTTGGATATATTTGGGGGGAAAAAAAACAAAAAACCACAACCCTGGTAAATTGCTATGCTTTTAGAGGAATTAAATCTTTCCCCGTATACCTTTTGTGGATCTACCACAGCGCACACTGAGACACAACAATAGTTAAACTCCTCTCACCTTACCGCAGAAACATCGGAATCCACACCTCTCTCGGGTTCCTTCTTAAACCACAGATCCGAGCGAATAACTTTTACAACCCGTAGAGGTTTTTGCGAAGGTAAGCGAGTGCGCTCTTCCAGTCGGTAAAGAACACAGCTGCAATAACAGTGTGCATGGGCTGAACACAGCAGGACGAGACCTCAGAAAAACCGCCGCAGGTAAACCGGGTCTCAATAAAGACTGATGACATGGTGAGGGGTGTTTCGCTGAGCCATGGTAGGAATCGGCTGATAGCTATCTTAATGCTTCGGCGTTCTGAAAGCCTCGGGATCAGCAAAACCGTTTCCACATAAGTTTCGGGCCAGGGAACAGAAGCAGTGCAGGTTTCGCGCTCTCAGGTTCATGGCCGCACTGAAGCCATACACACACCCACAAAACCGTGAAGTGTTCAGACACTGGGATGAAGAGAGCACTCTTATCTACTTCCTTTATATGGGTAACACTGGTAATGCTTCTATGTCCTGCTGCTTTCTCTCTCTCTCTCGCTCTCTCTCTCTCTCTCTCTTACACACACACATACACACGAAGAGAGTTAGGTCTCACTGACCTCTCCTTGAAGTCCAGGAAGATTTTGCCCAGTCCGCTGCCTCCAATCACCATGTTCTGGTCGATAGCCCTCAGCAAGGCAAAGTGGACTCTGATGATATCCTACAGAACATTAAACATTCAGCACCAGGTTTAACAGCATATATTAATGTATACACTATTCCAATCTACCAGCAGTTAATGAGCCGCTACGGTCACATCTCAATCTCCTGGAAAAATAGGTGTGGCTTATGTTTATCACTGTGATCAATTTATAGGTAAAGGTAAAGTCTGCTGGGCGTTTTACACCCGAGCCTACTGGCTCATCAGAGTTGGAGCTCCTTTCGTTCAACTCCTCCCAGATGGGACGCTAGTTCATCGCAGGTTACCTTCCCAGTATTTTTATTGGTGCCCAGTTATACTGCTGGGTGGACAGATGGGGGTCTAACGGGGATTCGAACCCACGTCCTCTCGATCATGAGCCGAGCACCCTAACCGCTACAACACCGGCACCGGCAATGATGAAATGATAGGGTGCATTAAAATCATCTGTCAGATTCGAACCCTGGTGTGTTTTCTGCTTTGGTGTAACGTGACTTGGACGATAAGTGATTCGACTCAGCACGTCCGCCTCACTGCATGAAGGTCCTGCGATCGAGTCCCGTGACTCGGCGGGTTGTGGAGTCTGCATGTTCCCCCCATGCTTGCATGAGTTTCCTCCTGGTACTCCGGTTTCCTTCCACAGTCCAAAGACATGCACGTTAGGCTATCTGGCTGTTCCAAATTACCCCTAGGTGTGAGTGTGAATGGCTGTGTGTGTGCGCTGGTGAGCTGTTCTGGATGAACCCTGCCTGCACTCTTGGGCTTTGACCTGGTCAAGGTCACTCAAGGTCAAAGGTAGTTGTCAAAGTTGAAAGTCCATATATGGTTTCCTACCAATGATCCATGGTAACGGTACGTCTATCAGTACTCGTTTCAAAGTAATAAGTGCTCTATCTCCAAAGATCTGTGACCTTCTCTGACCTTGACCTTTGACCCAGACATTCCACAATTAAATCGTCCCTGGGACTTGGGTGGAATAGTGCACCCACCAAGTTTGGTAAAAATTCATGCTCTGTTTTGGGTGAGGTTACATAATTTTTTAATAAATAAGATGAAATGCTTTTATTATATGTTTACATACAAAATCAGAATTGGAGCAATGTAATTAGAGCATGACGTGTTAGCATGTATGGCTAAATATTCGCTTGCAGGTATCAGAACTGCTTTTCATTTACAGCATTACTGCATAACAACATGTCGTGAATGAACAGCTTGGGGTTCGAATGGAAAAAGGAAGACAAATCTGGTTCCTACTTGCATGGAATTGCACAACTCGGAAGAAATTCTTCGACATAGACGCAAACCTGTGATTATGGGCCCCGCCCCCAAGTCCAATGTATGCATTCTTTGGGCAGAGTGACTGTTTTACCCAACACTGGTATGATCTCAAAAGAAGAAGGGAGAAGGTCTAGTCAAGTTTCACACACCCACTCATCAGATGAACCAATTGATCCCATTACGGTGGCTGGGACGATGGAGCCTATCTGAGCCAACTCTGGGCAATAGCGGGGTACACCCTGAACAGCTCGCCAGACCATCGCAGGGCCAACACACACACAATCACACCTAGGGGCAATTTGGAAAAGCCATTTAGCCTAATGTGCATGTCTTTGGACTGTAGGAGGAAACCAGAGTACCCAGAGGAAACCCACGCCAGTATGGGGAGAACATGCAAAATCCACACGGAAACACCTTCGCCTAGCACGGGACTCAAACACAGGACCTTCTTATGAGGCAAGATTGAAATGTAAATACAATTTTCCTAAAATTTAGTTAAAACTTTGCAAAAACTACAGTTGAGTCACATTTACCTCCCGGATCACCTCACCTACGATTCCATTCCCAAAAAATAAAGTACAGGATGAAAGTTGACGCACCTCGAGATTCACAAAAATGGCCTTCATCTCCGGTGGAGTTAGGACCTGCTTCAGGGGACTCAAGTAACTCTGCGGAGAGAGAGAGAGAGAGAGAGAGAGAGAGAGAGAGAGAGAGAGAGACAAAGAGCGAGACAGAGAGAGAGAGAGAGAAAGAGAGCAAGAGACAGAGAGAGAGAGACAGAGAGACAGTGAGAGAGAGACACAGAGAGTGAGAGAGAGACACAGAGAGAGACAGAGAGAGAGAGAAAGAGAGAGACAAAGAGAGAGAGAGAGAGAAAGAAAGAGAGAGAAAGAGAGACAGAGAGAGACAGAGAGAGAGAGAAAGAAAGAAAGAGAGAGAGAAACAGAGAGAGAGACAAAGAGAGAGAGAGAGAGAGAGAGAGAGAGAGAGAGAGAAAGAGAGAGAGAGAGAGAGAGAAAGAAAGAGAGAGAGAAACAGAGAGAAAGAGAGAGAGAGAGAGAAAGAAAGAGAGACAAAGAGAGAGAAAGAAAGAGAGAAAGAGAGAGAGAAACAGAGAGAGAGAGAGAGAGAGAGAGAAAGAAAGAGAGAGACAGAGAGAAAGAAAGAGAGAAAGAGAGAGAGAAACAGAGAGAGAGAGAGAGAGAGAGAGAGAGAGAGAGAGAGAGAGAGAGAGAGAGAGAGAGAGAGAGAGAGAGAGAGAGAGGAGGAAATCATAGTCTTTATCTACAGTATAAACACTTTGCTCCAGCTTTCCACATGTTGTGTAAGGGATGATTAGAATCACTGCTCCTTATGTTCGACAAACAGCTGCACTAATTCAACTCCTGCCCTGTTGTGCAAACACCGTATCCTCGTTCACACCCTCTCTACAGCAAAGACTTAAAAAAAAAATCATCCTACAGCTTTCGCATTTACGTCTCCCGACCCCCTGATGAACTAAAGACGTAAACGGCTTTAAGGGAAAACGTTAGATATAGACATACCATCGCTGGCAATTTTCTAAACAGCAGGAATCCTGAAAAAAAACCCAATGAAATCATTTATCTCAGCTGAAAGGTAATGAAGAGTTGGGATGCAGGAGCGATACTGAATCAGTTCGGGCAAAATGAATCAAATGATCACCTGGGATTGATGCCTACCCAATTACCAACGTTTGCTTTGCTGAGCCTCTTATTACCCATCATGATCGAAACCTATCAGAGCAGTACGAGGAAGATGGTGTGTTTCATTACGCCAGTGTAGACTGAGCGAGAAGGGAAGTGGAGGGGGGAAATGTGACTGTTTAGAATAAGGCTGCCTGTAAAAAGTGCTTTCACATCTTACTTACTTAAAATATTAAGAATTCCACAGACATTAAATAATAATGAGACTCATTCCAGAGACTCAGTGATCATTCTCAGGGGAACAAGTAGCGCTAACCTGCATATATCATATATGTCTTCTGTAATTGCAAGCATCTTCATCGAGGGGGAAAAAAAAACAAGTAATAAATCACAGGGGAGGCGACACAATACTGCGAAAAGTCGCACGTGATTCACGTGTATCCAACAGCAAACACAGAAGTAATTTGGCTGTGCATGTTACAGATAACAAATGTGTGTGTTAGAGGACTTGCTTGAGAACTTGGCCAGTGATATTGATCTGCTGACACAACATCTGTATCGTCTAATTAAGCTATAAAAAGAGGGGTGAAAGAGTTCTCTCCCTCTTTCTTGTTCCCTCTATCTTTCTATCGCACTCTCCCACACAAACCCATGCTTTTAATACCTCTTTTGTACTCTCGTGCCTGTTCTCCATCTTCTCCTGGTCTCTCTTCTAGCTCTCAAGGTTTTACCCTCATCTAAGTGACCTCATAAGCCCCGCCCTCTACAGGATATCACCATAACCATGTCCTTCGACCTGGACCTAGAAATTGAACTGAACATATCTGACTTTGGTGTGTAAGCAGGTGAGCTCACGTGTACGAGGGGACGGATATCAATTTCCCTCCAAGTGTGTTAGGGCGCCCCTGAATGCTCATGCACAGTAGATCGTAAAGATGTGGGTGGCAGCATCAAGTGTCACAGAGGGGACATGTGCTTGCTTATGACCCTCCCTGTTTGGTGGGATCACATGATAAGGAAGAAATTTGCGTACGACTTAATCAGGGGAGAAAATTATGGTTGGGGGGGGGGGGGGGGGGGGGGGGGGGTTTTTGTCTCCCCCCCCCCCACGCCCGGACCCCCTCGTTTCCCCCCCCCCACCCCCCCCCCCCTTTCCTTCTTTCTTGCCACCC
>JBCNYH010000026.1:25501587-25527579 GCA_039654325.1 Tandanus tandanus
GGGTTGGGTTCCCTTAGGAAAAAACCAAATTGGGGAGAGGGGGGTTTGTAAAGGGGGGGGGGAGGGAGGGGGGGGGGGGTTAGGGTTTGAAAAGCTTTTTTTTTGGGTTCTTGGCTTCCCCCCCCCCCCCCCCCCCCCCAAATTTTCACAGTTAGCCACCATCGTTCTCACCGCATATCAGTTTTGCAATATCAGACAGTCAACAATGCAAAGGCTAGCAAGAAATTCCATCATGTGCTCATCCATCCATGCCACAATACCCAATCCTCTCCTTCTTCTTTATTTCCCCAGTGCATGTCGGTGTAATGTTTACTAGCAAAACTATTGACGCGAATCCAGTTTTAAAAACATTTGTAGCTACAAGACATAAATACAAGTATAGTAATTAATATAGTACTATAATTTGAGCTGAAATATATGTCGAAGCTATATCGTTTTAGGGCAGCATGGTAGTGTAATGCTTAGCACGTCCACCTCACAGCAAAGAGGTCCTGGGTTCCAGTTCTGGGCATTCAACACACTGTGTTGTGCTGCCTTGTCCTCCCTGTGCTTGCATGGGTTTCCTCTGCGTACTCCAGTTTCCTCCCACAGACCAAAGACAGGTACTTACTGAGTCACTAATTTGAGGGACCGGGCCGCTTAATCCTACTAGTGTCGCAGGGAGGATGGAGTCTACCTCTGCCAACACTGGGCAAAAGCAGGATGCACTCTAAATAGCTTGCCTGTCCATTGCAGGGTCAACAAAACACTCACACTCAAACCTGGGGCAATTTGGAACAGCCTAGTAGTCCAATGTGCATGTCTTTGGTCTGTTTGAGGAAACCGGAGTACCCAGGGAAAACTCACGCAAGCATGGGGATAACATGCAAACCCCACACAGAAACTCCACACTTCAGCCCGGGACTCGAACCCAGGACCTTCTTGCTGTGAGGATGAGCCAACCACTATGCCACCGTGCCGAAAGACTTGCACACTTGGCTAATTGGCTGTTCTAATTTGCCTCTAGGTGTGTATATGAGTGCGAATGGTTGTGTTTGCGGTGCCATTGATGGACTGGTGAGCTGTACAGGGTGTACCCCATCCTAGTTGGCTGAGAGAGGTTTCAGCCTCCCCCGCAACCCTAGTTATATGAAGTGGTTCAGCAAATGAATAAATGAATAACTTATTGAATGAAGTTATTGGTGTTTCCAGCAAATTGGTTTTAAGAATTGAGCCAGACAGGGTGAAGGTCACAGCAAGGTCAAATGTCTGGAATAGTTTCTTTCAAGCTTCCTTCCTGTCTGAAGTTTGTATTTTAAGATTAATTTGTCTGTGCAGATTAGTAGACGAGGCAAGAAGGAAAACACTTGTTGGTGGCAGATGTATCTCCATTAGTACACTTGGTGTTGGTACCCTTGATTGATTGATTGATTTATTGATTGAAGAACAGATTTTTTCCCCCTGATCAGATCACAACACATAATTCCAGTATTAGTTCCATGAAGTTTGTTAACGTTCCAGAGCTGTGTGTTGAGGCTGCTCAGAGGAAGATTATTTCTACGGTGCTGAAGAGTCTTCCTTAAATATCGAGTACATTTCCAGCTGTTCCAGACTTTCTAACAACTCAAAATGCTGCATTCGATTTTGTCAACATCATAATGACCTCTGTCACACCATCAACCTGTTCCAGCACTACTCCCACTTTGCACTACACATCCCAGCAGCCCATTTCCCAATCCCAGTCACCTGACTTCTGATACACACATCACATTATCACTTACCCACTTGTATGCACTTCACCTGATTACTAGGCTCATGTTTAAAAGGAGTTTTGTTTGTTGCACGTGTCAATGCGAAGTGTCACAGTGTTGCCTAATCGTACCGAGCCTAGATTGGTCTAGCTACTTCCTGGTATTGTGACCCAGTTCTGTTTTTTGATTCTGCCTTTTGTCTGTGCCTCAGATATCACTATCTTCACGTATGACCTTTGTCTATTTAACTTGACCTTGACCTTGCATTTGCTTGTGATTTGGACTCTGTGGTTTTGCCCATTACATTGCAGGTGCTGTTGAACTTGAACTTTGCCTCTGTGACTGAGTTTGCCTAATATTCTGGATTTTTCTGCCTGGTTTATTTAGTAAACTGTTTAATCTGCAACTGCATCCCCATGTTCTCAAGGTCTGCTCCCTTTATGGTCCAGTCTCACTTGGCCTTTTTTGCCTCAGGGATATACTCCTGATGGAAATTGATCAGCCTCAGGAGGGATCTTGAGCACGTTCCCTGATGTATCTGCAAATATTCGGGAGCTTCGCAAGCCATCCTGAAGCATCGGGAGGCCTCGGGATCACTGCAAAAAATTTCAATGATTGCATTCTGAATTCTACACACGCACACACAATAAAGACATGTTATACAGGTATCATTTGGATTAGTGCTGTTGACATGCCACCACACAAATGAAGGAAGTCTGAAAAGGAGATGCAACTGGGATGGTTTCCAAGTTATCACAGATGCATCACCTACTTTTCGCGCATACACCCCCGCGTACTTTGCAATATCGCCAGCATTCCCGGGCACATTCGCCGATGTCCCCCGTATCTTTCCAGAACGTCTTGAGTCATCGCCAATTATTTATGGACATCGTTCGGGGGACATTACTCGAAGATTTCTTCAAATACCTGAGGCATCTGTGTATGCTCGCAGGAACATTGCAGATGCATATTAAGTGAAATTTAACATGGGACCGCTCATGAATTTTACAACAAAAATCGTTGACATCGTGAGCCATCGGGAGAAAATTTCTTTTGTTAGCAATATTTTAAAAGTAAAGAGGTACTATTTTATTTACCATGCTGGTTGACATGTCTCGAACTTGACTTGAATGCAGAATAACTGAGTTTTCATACTGTGTAGTTTAACCATCTGTAGTCCAAGCTGACAGGTAGTTCTTCCCCAAACTGTTGCCACAAAGTTAAAACCACACAATTATCCCGAATGCCTTTGTGTGTTGCAACATTACAATTTCCCTTCTCTGGAACTAAAAAGTCAAAACCTGTTCCAGCATGAATATACCACTATACACAAATCAGTCTCCATAGAGACAAAATGTGCCAAATTTTGAGTGGAAGAAGCTGAGGGTCCCACACGGAGCCCTGACCTCAAACCCACGGAACACCTTTGGAATGAATTGAAACACCACCTACACCCCAGACCTCCTCACCATCCCGGGAATCAGTGTCTGGCTTTCTTACTAATGTTCTTATGGCTGAATGAACACAAACCCCTACAGCCACTCCCCTAGAAAAGAAGACTGGAGCTTCTGACAAGGATATGGGTGTGATCTTCAAGTGTCTACAAATGGCACCATTTGGACGTTACTCCCGTGCATTGTGGCATTTTGGGGTATTTTTATTATACTTTATGCCTTTAGACAGTAATTACATACAAGCCATAAAATCTAATTTTTAAAAATCTTGATTTCTGGGAACCTGAAACGAATTAAGTAACTACCATTCTTAATTCTGGAAAGTATATCCTGTATATCAGAGCAGATCTAACATATGGTCAGACTGCATGACCCAACTCAACATACCAGTAAACACAGCATGACTTCCTTATTAATGAAATATACTGCATTACCCCAGATATATTTTCTGTATAAAATGCTACTTGACATCTTACCTTACCTTTACCTACACATTAGATGGGGTGAAATAGGTGTAGCTAACTTTGTGAACAATTAGCATTGATGATTGATTTAAATATTTCAGAAAGGCTGAAGAGAAAGGGGGCAGATCGGGGTAGAGCTCCTGTTCCTCTGCATCGAAAAGAGTCAGTTGAGGTGGTTTGGGAATCTGATTCGGATGCTTCCTGGTCGCCTCGCTTCAGTGGTGTTCCAGGCATGTCCATCTGGAAGGAGGCCCCGGGGTAGACCCAGAGCTTGCTGTAGGAATAATAAATCTCGTCTGGCCTGGGAATGCCTCGGGATCCCCCAGGCAGAGCTAGAGTCGCTGGGGAAAGGGATGCCTAGGTTTCCCTCCTAGACCTGTCACCTCCACGACCCGACTTTGAATAAGTGGAAGAGAATGGACGGATTGATGGATGGATGATGGAAGAGACTGGGAAGAGAAGCTGTCTGAGTGTATGACAAGTTTGTAAAGTGAAACGTTATAAATGCAAAGTGTTTGTCGAGTTTGACGACGTCTGTTGCTAGTAAATGGACGTAAATCCCCTTTAGCTCATTTAATGTTCCGGAGAAATTCAACTCAGAACTGTGACATCTTCACCCACCCACATCACCATCTAATAAAATAAACCTCTGTCCTGGTGATCAGGGCAACATGATAGATGGAAGATTAATGATTATTATGTATAGGTTCACCTAAATGATCGATAAAGTCATGGAGAATCTGTAGGTTAGATTAAAGTCAATATTTATTACAGTACAGACACCGGGTAATTTCCACCATCGTGGGTTTTCATAGCTCGTGACCTCGGACAGGGTGATGTGTCAACAGAGCAGAGAGAAAGTGAAATGGGGATCTACAGTGTGTCATCATCAGGGATCGCATTTATCATCCAGGGAGTCTCCTTCTCTTCCTTCTTTCACTCTTATCACCCACTTGGGGAAGCCAGCGGCTCTTTTTCTTCCCTGTTGAGTCACTTTCAGTCTACTGTATTATTATTCTATAGTATCTCAGTCAGGGGTGTGGGGTTTGTTTGTTTTTTTCTGGAGAATCAGATCCTGGTGGAGCTTTTCCTGGCAACGCTTTGTATTAAGCAGGCAGGAATACACCCTGAACAAGATTTCAATCCATCACAGGATTCCAAAAAGATTCCTCTTAATCCTAATAAGGTGGTGGGAAGGCTGGAGCCTATCTCAGCCAACTCTGGGTGAAGGTGGGGTATGCCCTGAACAAATGAAAAATCCATCGTAGGGCCAACCATTCACTATCACACCTAGGGGCCATTGGAAAAGTTAATTAGCCTAATGTCTCTGGACTATGGGAGGACCCCAGAGGAGTACCCAGAGGGAACCCACCCAACCACAGGAAGAATATGTAAAATCCACATAAAAATGCCCTTGCCGAGCCTGGGACTCAAACCCAGGACCTTCTTGATGTGAGGCAGAAGTGCTAACTGCTACGCTACCATGCCGCCCTGGGTACAACAAATGTATTTTATTTATTCATTCATTCGTGCACTCACTTTTAGAAAAGAAAGATTTGTATCTTGTATACTGGGAAGAATGCAGACAGACATGCTAACATGCTTTTTTTTGTTTGTTTTGTTTTGTTTTGTTTTGTTACATGTTTTAACCATGACAGAGGCAGGTCAGGTGAGCTTTGTGCTACAGAGCTAAGATCTGTGTAGCTATTAGTGTCTTTTTAAACTTATTCAAAGTTTTAGTGTATACTACATGTAAATACAAGTAAAAACAAACTAAAATTAGATTTTTCTGGTTTATTTTTCCACTTTAAAGCATGATGATGATGATGATGATGATGATGCCTGCTCCCAGTGACCATGACAAACTCATGTTATTTTTCATTCAAGCATTACTCATTAGTCAATAATGTCCATATTAACTCCCAGATAGTGAACCAATCCCATAATGTTTCCCTTTTGAGTCTGGTTCCTCTCACTGTCTCCCTGTCATGTTGTCCCAGGGAGTTTTTCTTCGCCACAGTCACCACAGACTCGCTCTTCAGAGATGTGTAGGATGGATAGGCCTACATATAAAAAAAATGTTTCATTTCATAACTCAATTGGTTTACTCTAAAGCCACTCTGTAAAATTTGCAGCTTTTTTATCCTGTGTAAAAAGCGCTTTATAAATAAAATTGAATTGAAAAAGAAACATGGTATTAGCACGTCTGCCTCACCTCAGGAGGGTCCGGGCGTTTCTGTGCGGGGTCTGCATATTCTCCCCAAGCTTGCATGTGTTTCCTATTGGTTCTTCGGTTTCCTCCTACAGTCCAAAGGCATGCACATTTGGCTAACTGGCTGCTCCAAATTGCCCCTAGGTCTGGATGAGAAGGTGAATGGTTGTGTGTCTGTTGACCTTGCAATGGTCTGGCACCCCACCTTCACCCAGTGTTGGCTGAGATGGGCTCCAGCCTCCCGGCAACCCTAATAGGATCGAGCGGTTCAGCAAATGTGTGAGAGTAATTTATTATTATTATTATTATTATTATTATTATTATTATTATTATTATTATTATTATATTCCTATTCTTTCTATTCAAATCATTGTCATCAATCTCATTTATATCTTTCTTTCTTTTATTTATTTATTTTAATTATTTGTGGGTTTTTTTTTTTTTACAATTTTTACCTTTTAATATTAATTTTTTTAATGTATATATAAAGTTTCAGATTCTCTCAGCACAGTCGACAAATCAGAAGTGCTGTTTTAAAGTCTTACACGCAGCACAGGTGCACACTTTTGGTCTCTTCCTTCTCTCCATCACTTTCTCTTCTTTCAGTCTCTCTTCCTTTTCCTATTCTTGTTCTAATCTCACACCAATTCCATTTTTTTTTTTAGATTTCCTCTTATTCTTACTGTATTTAAAAAAAAATGTTCACCTCCCTCATTCCCCGTTTCTCTCAATCCTTAATTTTTCTACGTGTCTCTTTGCCACTGTCTTCCTTTCTTACTTTCGTCCATCCATCACATTCAGGTTTCCTTTTCCTAGAGGAATTTTTTTAATTATTATTATTTTAAAAAGAATATATGCTATGGGCTTCATCTAGAAATATATTTTCAGGATCCTCTGCACAAATAACTAAAATATCATATTTTATTATTATTATTTATCAATAATTAAATATACGCATTTTTAATGTTATAATAAGATTTATATAAAATTAATTCTCAAACCAATTTATTTATTTATTATCATCATTCATTTTCTCAGCGGCTTAATCATAATTAGGGTCCCGGGGAGGCTGGCGCCTATCTCAGCCAACTCTGGGCAATGGCGGAGTACACCCTGAACAGCTCACCAGGCCATTGCAGGACCAACACACATACAACCATTCACACTCACCCCTAGGGGCAATTTGGAACAACCAGTTAGCCTACTGTGCATGTTTTTGGACTGTGGGAGGAGACCGGAATATCTGGAGAAAACACACGCAAGCACGGGGAGAACATGCAAACTCCACACAGAAACGCCCCGAGCCCGGGAATCGAACCCAGGACCTTCTTTCTGTGAGGCGGATGTTTCTTTGCCTTTTTTGTAATAATTTGGGGTAACCGTAATAATGATGTTTAACTTTTTTGCTAAATAAATGATAGACATTTACAAGGAAATCACTTCCCGACCTTGTATAAAAAGGTTGCTTCATATGAGTTACACAGTAACAGCATCTTAGATCCAACTGGCAAACATTACAAAGGCTAAACAGCGCGGCGATTATAGAATCCACAACATGTGATCTGTTGCACCACAGGAAACACAAACACACAAAGCAGCTCAGTTGACACGACTCTCTTCACGCTCCTGTCGCTTGAATAAACCACAGAGAGGTGATACACATGGACGTCAAAGCAGCTGCTTTGACTCAGCGGGGCGTGTCCTTGAATAGCTGACATGGTTTTTCAGTGCAGACAAGGTGAAAGAAATAGGTTGCGGTGCACCTAAAAGCAGTTCTTAAACCCACCTGATAAGCCAACAGTGAAACAGGAAATTCCACAGGATGTGAACAGGGTCACGGCCGAGCGGGTGAACACAGAGAAGCAGAACGAAATGGAACTCATCACTCGCCTCGTCGACAGCTTTCGGCGTCTGATCAATTAACAAGCTGGCGAATAATGGTGTACCGGCGCTAGGTAAAGGATTACGAGGTCAGGTCAAAGGTCGCAGTGACTCCACGTGCCTGATGGATCGTTTGAAGTCATGAGAGAAGCCCCTCAATGTTTATTTATTAGTAATTAATAGTCATTTATACGCCACAGGGGTCCTGATGCTCCTGCTGACAGGACAATTTTATGATATTCGCCAAAATGGACACTTCAAAATATTATGTTTATATTATACATATAGAGAAAAGCCTAATATAGCAAAATTCACTAACTTGACTGCTGTGAACTTTAAACAACGTCAAGGGCATCCATATACAATCCCCACCGAGACCTTCCCATGGGGGACCCACCCACCAAATTTTGTGATTCTGTGTCATTTCTTTTCAAAGTTAACAGGAATTGGCAAGTCCGATATATTAAAGAATGACCATGTGACTTTGAAACAATAATAATCCCACCCGATTCACCCCTAACGGGGACCCCTGGTGATGGTGGGAGCTGAATACTAATGTGAGTCGTTTTGAAATTGAGTTTGTGTGCTATTTGAGCCTTGTTACCCCACCGGACTTTCTTCTTGCACCAGTTTAGGTGTTCAGCAATAACAATGGACACTCTTATCCAATCCTTTATCGCCGCTAGTTCCTCAACAACAATTACAGTTTAAATTAAACATGAGTTGATTATAGAGCTGATACTACTTTTCGAATTTCTTTCTGTGGGTCTTTAGACAGAAATCCCTCAATAGAAAAAAAACCCCTAGAATCGCCGTATATTGGTAGCTAGAGGGCGTTTATATTTTAAGACAAGTCACCATGGTTGACTGGCAGCTGTAGGCTAGCGTGACAACATCTACAGGCTAACTACAGGACTTAAAGAAAGCAGCCCCCATTTGGAGACGGACTTAATGTCTTCCCACAACAACAACACAAAACGTTCCATAGAGAAGCGGCCGTGTATAAAATGCATCACTGTCTAGTGACACACTGAGCCTAAAACAATGTTTTTGTTCTTCAAGATTCCTCATGATTCTTTGATGTACAGAAATAGAACAGCGAAAACATCTTCGCTGTTATGTTTTGGATAAATCAAAGACTTGATACCCGTAACCGCGCAGTGAGGATCGCCGCCTGGACAAATACGTGGAACTGAAGAACATGGGTCATGTTTCGTGCTCAGGGGGAAACACACCACGATCGCTCTGCATCTCATTTACATACAGTCGACTATGTTTGCGTTGCTGACTCCGCCCACTTTCCTTGCCCACAGCTGTGAGAATGAATTCTGGCCTCCTTGTTGCTCCTTGTTCTCCCAGTGTAAACACAGCGCTTGGATGTGAAGTAATAACAGCTGCCTGTACCCTTTATGGGTAACTATTCTGTTACCAGAGACATGTCATATGAAAATAGACCTATTTAGTTTATAAAAGAAATAAAGAAAGAAAAGAAATCAGTGGGATCACTGCTTGAACTCTTGGCAGACTGTTGATAAGATACCGGTGCTTAAGAGCAAAGGTTTACGACTTTAATGCTGCAGAGGAGCAATGAAAATGGATGTTCTAACATTAATACTAATTTATTCAGCAACCGCTGCCAAGATAAAAATATAGTATAGCTCCAAGCAGTGACTGGCGGGCCCAAGCACCAATCATGCAGCAGAGTCTAGTTCATAAGCCAGTATTGGCATGTTATCTTCATTATCCCACATTTCTGAACATACACGTCCTGTTTACACTGGGTTACGTCTTCAACCGAGAAAATATAATTCCTTTATCCATTCAGCATTACGGATAGCTCGGTCAGAACCTGGTGCCTTAGGCAGGGTATTTAAAAGATTGATACGTGATGTACAAAAACAAAACAAAACAAAAACAAAATGCTGAAAGATAATAAACAAGGGAAAAAACAGGTTTCATTGCACCCTTGGTTCTTGAACCCTAATACAGTGCGCACAGAAAAGAATCACACCCCCTTCAAAATATTCACAATTTGTTGTTTTGCAGCCTAAAATGAATGCCTGTGCACAACTTTACGTTTTAGATCTTTTTGCCAGTCCCTTGCCACCCGTAGTTGATCGACTGCTTTCAGTTACAGTTCCATGCACATAGGAATAGCTGTTTTCCTGCCGAACCAATCAGAATGATGAAAATTGATCACAGGTGGAAGCCACTTGGTTTGGTATGAAGCTTGGTAAGAGTAGAAAGTGAGTTTACAGGTATTTTTTAGGAGGTGATCCTTTAACCATTTCAGTGATTCTTGTTTATTTCCCCTGAACTAGTCCTATCATTTCTTTCACTTGGCTGTTACAAGATGCACTGATTAAATGCAGCTGGGAAATTATGTTTGTGTGTATTCATTACAAGCAGCAAAGGATGTCAAAATACAAGCTGAATGTAAAATAAATAAATAAATAAATAAACAAACAAATAAACAAACAAACAAATAATGAGGTTTTAGTGCCAATTTAAGGTAAACATTTGTAGATGGAGTAACTTACATGAATATTTTGCAATATAATGAAATGAATATCTAAAGATATTGATGATGTAATCATCGGATCTGGTTTTCCAAGATGGCCGCCTGGATAATGCTTGAGCAAACAGCTACACAGTGAAGCTTTATTCCTGATTACGGAGGACAGGAAATACGAGTACATGATCTGATTACAGATTTTGGGTGAGATAAACTTTTATTAGCTTCGTTCCCTTCATAGCTCAAATAAAATAGTATGTTTTTTTTTTTTTTTTTTTTTGGGGAGGTGGGTGTCTTTTTAAACCCACTGTAAGTGCGTCAGTGCATGTTTCATCGCTTCAGGAAGACAAGGAAAGTCCCTTTTTTGCTCTGGGTCTATGAGGCTCTGTATTCAATTTATGACTTAAGCTGATCGCTTGCCCTTTGAAGAACAATTAAGCCACACCTTGAACCAGATTCATCTGCAATTTAACAATGTTTTGACGTTAACTGTCTCATAATTCCCGTTATAAAAATACATCATTTCTCCCAAGCATAAAGGCATGTCTGGGTGATGAAAGACCAACTTCTGACGCATACAAATTCTATAGAAGTAGTAATTCGGGACTAATTCCTGAATAACCTACAGAAAGAACATTCCAGTACTGCTTCAGAACTTTTAACAGGATACTGTACGCAGAGAAAGAGGCTCCTTCAGTGAAATGTCAGAAGAACACAGCACATTTCAGTGCCTCAAATAAACCCCGAGGGTCACGCCAGGCCACAGACTCCACAAGCACTGGAGCGCTGAAGCTCTGAGAGACTCGCCACGGTGTGACAGGACACAAAGATGCCTTTCTCCAACCTCTCTCACACGACGAGAGCTCGCTGAATCAGACCGCGCTCCGAGTGCTCTTAAAACACGCACAGGGAACGTTGCAGAGGGTAAATTTGACTTGCATTAGTCACAGGCTGCTTTCTCTGCCAAGTCACATCCAGACAGCTTTAACTGCTACGTTTCCAGGCAAGTCAGAACTTTCACATCTCACGTCTCGGCTCAAAGGACACGCCAACGTCCAGCTTTGAGTTTTCATACATTTTCGCACATGCAGATGTGGCACATCAAAGCCACAGCCAACTAAACAGGAAGTTGTTCTGCTGAACTTTTTTCATGTCTCCGCCTGTTAAGGCCATTTAGTGAGTTACTTAGACGCCCCTCTGAGTTTGTGTGGGTTACGAAGTATTAGCTAATGGTATCCCCCGTCTCCACTGCTTTCTGCCCCCAGGGTCTAATGGGCTGCTCCAACAGCTCATTACCCTGCCGGATAAAAGGCTTTATTTGAGAAGCATGGGCACATAAAGACCCACAAACAGAGCCTGCCGTGTCCCCGAGGGTCTCGTAGCCCAAGTGCACATCCAAGCCGACCCACAGCCTGAGCCCACATGCTGCTCGTGGAGCCAGACACTTCCGTCTGAAAAGGCACCTTAGCCTACAGCTCCGAACGAACAAACAAACAAAACAAGCCTGGAAGAAGAAAAGTGAAGCTACGACATGGAGTAGGGAAGGGTGACATGGGAATTTACCTGATGCCTTTGATTTGAGCGATGCTGTGGTGGGAGATTCTGGACAGCGCAGAGATCACCTGTGAAAACACAAGACGTCAGGGTTAGCGACGATGTAAGACAGGAAGTTAGAAAAACATTTCGGCATGCTGTTTCAGGAAAATAAGAAGCGATGGGATGGTGTTGTGGGCATTTTATTCCTCTTACACTAAAGCAATTTGTTGACCATTTTTAGATTCTTTAAAAAATGATGTCATAGATTTTACCATGACAGTGATCCGACTGAGCAACGAACGTTTCGTGAAGTAGCCAACTAGCAGTTCGCTACTTTTTTGCTAACTTGGAACTTTTCACAAAGTATTTCACCGTCAGTCAGCGAGATGCTAATTGGTGATTTGTTTTGTTTGACGACTTTCCAGTGATTTTCAGTGATATTCCTGTGAGTGGTTAAACATTTGGCGAATCCCTGCGAACAGTCAGCGGCATTTTGGCAAATGTGGCAGCTATGCCAACTATTCTCTGACCATTTGCCAAAATCTCGCCGAGTCGCCTTCGTATAGCCTGATGGTCATGTGACCAAAGACGTACACAGAATTCAAGAAACTATTCCCTGAATATTCTTTAACAAGTCACCACATTCTTGAGGAACGCAAATGAAGAATAGCTAACAACCATAAACAACGTTCGCAGACCATTTACAAAACAGGTGGCGACTTATCCGAGTATTTGCAAATTATCTGGCGAAAAGAAAACTTCGCCAAGGATTACTTAAAACCTTGAACCTGTTCAAAAACGCCTTGTGGAATAAAAGTGAGATGGGGAACGATTGTCAAAAATGACGTCTACTTTTAGACTTTTTTGTTGAATGAGCGGTGAACGTCGCAAATGTCCATCCCCCGCCATCGCCAACTTTTCACAAGCCCAGTGAGATACACCTTTCAGACTTCCATTACGTTATAGTGGCAGGAAACAGTTGCTCCCTCACCAGCCTCTCCTTATGTCATGCTTTACTGACACTATTACTAAATGCCTACTGACACTGGAGACTCCTTCCAAAAATGCTCATAAACAGTCCAGTGTACAAATCATTATCATGGAAAAACCGATACGTACTATACTAACATACATACATCGACTGTATTAATTACTTCCCCCAAGGTGGTTACGTTTTACCCTAAACGTGTGTGTTGGTTTGTTAGCAGGATTTTGCAAATTGGTATGTGGGGATTTTCATGAAATTTGTACCAGAGGCGGAGCTCTGAACAGGGAAGTCTCCATTCAATTTTGGAGATGATCAGGATCGGAATTCTTTAACATTGTGAGATAGGACGATCTTTGGTTCATATGGGGAATTACTGGGCTTGTAATTCGAATTTTAGTCTGAATTCCCGTCAGAGCTGCTGCTGTAAAACATTAATCAACACATGGGGACCAATCAGAAGTGAGTATTCAGCAGCGCTCTGGTGTAATGAACCGCATTAAAGCTTGGCAGACATTATATGAAAAATGCATTTAGGTCTAAGTCCCTGTGTGCTGTTTCTCAGGGATGTACGCAGTGTGTTTCTGTCTATGTTCCCTGAACTTCTTGTTTGTTAGCAGGGGTTAACAGGGTTAAACGCATACAGCACTCAAACCCAGTTAATGCCAGTCATGAGTCACAAGTGAGTGGGCTCATTGGTGGAGACACTAGGGGCCTCCAGATGGTGTGATCAAGAGCTCTGGGAGTGTTTTGTAGACACACACACACACACACACACACACACACACACACAATTATAAACACGTAATCTTGGAAAGGCTTTTGCCTCATTACATGCTTATAGAAGTGTTAAACCCACCGCCATGTTGACACCAGCTGCCCATCAGCCTTAGTGTAGTGATTTGTGTGTGTGTGTGTGTGTGTGTGTGTGTGTACGTAGCGTTTGGCTCTCTAAGCAGGTGTGCGCCATCTCATCTTGGCAACACTGACTCGGTGCTCCTGCTGTCATGAAGGTGACTCCATGAACGAGAACGAGGTCTAATGAGAGCCATCACATCTTAAAGAGTCCCACTCTGAGAACACGTCTTCATTTCACACGCCGTCGCTACTCAGTCCTATCACTTCTTCATCACTTTCATATGGTTAAAGATAGCGGGAGGTTCCAGGCAGCGGTATGGAGAAGAAAAAAAAATAAAAAAAGAGTATATCATGATAGATTTTTCCACAAAGCATGATGGGTACAGTCTACTGATATGTCATTTTATTGTGGGAGGAAATGGGTTACGCATGATACGTTTTTAAAGTAGTTCAATCCATAGTTCAGCCAATCAGTCCATCAGTCAGTGTTTCATTCAGCCAACCAATCAGTCCGTCAGTCAGTGATTCATTTAGTCAGTTGGTCAGTGATTCATTCAGTCTGTCAATCGGTGAGTCGTTTAATCTGTCAGCACATCAGTCAGTCAGTTATTCAAAAAGCTGGTTATTGATTAATTAAATCAGTCAGTCGTTCAATAAATCATCCCTTGAGTCATACATGCACTCAGCTAATCAGTTGGTCAGTGACTGATTTAGTCTGTCAGTCATTCAGTCAGTCAGTTAAATCCATGAGTCATTCAGTAAGTCAGTCAGTCATTGAATCCATTAGTGAGTTGATAAGTGGGCTGACCATCAGTCAGTCCGCCAATCCTTCAGGCAGTCAGTCGATTAACCAGTACATCAACTAGTCTTTCTTTCAGTCAGTTCGTCTACCAGTTCATCAGTCAGTGGTTTATACAATCAAAAAGCTTTTAAAATACAAACGCCACAAATGACATAAAAATAATAAGTCAGTCAGTCAGTCAATGAGTAAATAAGTACTCAATGATAATAATAAATAAATCAAGTTTAGGAACTAAAGGCATCTGTTTCCGATCAGTTACTTGTCCGTCTAAATAGCAATAAAGTTGCTTGGTGTTGTAGAAGTACTCATGGTTCAACACTGACACCTGGTACAAGACCAGAACCACTGTAATGTCAGAAAGCTTTATTAAAAAACAAAAACTTTACTTTGCATCTTATTCCACCACCTGCTCCACACCAGTCTACGGTTCTCTCTCACCATGTAGATTTTCTCATGCGTCCCAGCTGAGAATGAATGAAGCCTTTAGGATCAATAGCACTGCGTTACTCTGAATGCTTGCATTCGTCAGCCCTGTCTCGCCCCGTTCACGCACCACCAGCTAATGGGTATAAATATTAATGGAGCCTCAGTGTGGTGACACCAGCGCTGCCCGGCTGAGTTATAGACCACCGATGCAGCTTTTCATCACTCTCTCTCTCTCTCTCTCTCTCTCTCTCTCTCTCTCTCTCGCTTACTCTCTGTTCCTCTCTCGCATCTCGCTCTGTTTGCAATGAATCTCGGCTCACCCGTCCCACTTTCACCTGCTACTTCGCCGTCATCCCTTACACTTTTCCCCCTCTTTCCTCCCTCATTCTTCGGTCATCACTCAGGTCAGGTCGGAACCTCTTCCTGCTTCGTCATTATTGATTTTCCTCTCATCTCGGTGGCGCTGCCTAAGGAGAAGCCAGTCACAGCCGGAAGGAAACACATGGCCTCTGTCACCTCTCACAAACAAAGCAGATCAAACACAATAACTGATTCGGAGAAAAGGAGGAGAAAATATTGCGCTCCGTCAGGACACAGGTGATCCCCTGCATCATAAGACAACAGAGAGAGAGAGAGAGAGAGAGAGAGAGAGAGAGAGAGAGAATTTTTTGATGATGTATCAATGTAGCATAAATAGCACATAATGTGCAGCTGAGATACAGCACTGCGTGTAGATGAAGAGACGAGACAGAGATAATTAAATGACAAAAAAGAGGGAGAGAAAAATGAAGGAGTAGAAAAGAACAGAGAAACAGATAAGACGAGGGAACCGAGAGAAGATACGAGATGCCACGAGACGAAACCGGAAAGGATAAAAATACGAGAAAGGCTTCCTGTCTTCCTCTCATCTCGTGTTCACTCCTTGCGCATCCCCAAATCATCATCACGTCACCAGCATGTGATCTCACGACCCCTGACCTCGCCAGCCTGAGTTTGGCAAACGGTGAAATAATAATAATAATAAAATAAATCCACAAATGGAAGTGAATCCTGAGCTTGGAGCCGAGTTGCGCACGAGCACTGAGACCTCCCAGAGCAGCGAGCAAGTAAATGAGCCCAGCTTCACTTAATAAGAGCACTCGGTGCTGGGAGAAGTGAGAACCCTGAAAACAGATGGTTGTGTGAAGAGTGGCGCAGTCCCTGACTTCATTAATAATCCACCTGATGAGATGTCACTGAGCTCTAACCAGCGCAGAGCCTCTGCAAGCTGCCTTTAACTAACCCCCCTACACGCACACTAAATAATGACCTTGACTCGGCCGAAGTGCTGTAAACCCCCGGCACACTTTCATCAAGTGTGTGCTCTTGCCTGCGCAGGAACGTTACCTGGGAAGCAGGAGTTTTTGCTCGATGAGATGCAGAAGCGTGTGAAGAGACACGGACAGGTCAGTGCAGCGTCGGGGCAGAGAAACAAGACCAAGAGGTGGTGCTAGCACTCTCGCCTCACAGCAAGAAGGTCCTGGGATTGAGTTTGAACGTTCCCCTGTGCTTGTGTGGGTTTCCTCTGGGTACTCCGGTTTCCTCCCACAGTTCAAAGGCATGCACATCCGCCTAACTGGCAGTTCTGGACTGCCTTTAGATGTAAATGTGAGCGTGAGTGGTTGTTTGTTTGTGTTAGCCCTGCAATGGTCTGGCAAGCTGTTCAGGGTGGACCCCGTCTTCCCCCCAGAGTCAGGTGGGATTGGCTCCAGCTTCCCTAATAAAGAATACAGTGGAACGGACAGTGGATAAAGATTCTGTTTGGATATAGCTGGATAAATAAATGGCCACCTGTCAGTTTAAACAACAAAAAAAAGTGCTTACTGTGTTCTTATTGTCCCGCTTATTGTCTTCTCAGCACATTTGTGATGCAGGGTGAAGCGAGAGGTCATACAGAGGTAACACGATTCCATGCTGCCATTTTCTGAGCGGAGAAAAGGCATTAAATATGAAAGTGTACCCTCAACACTCATCCCCTTTACTTCTGTTGCCCTGAGGGTCGAAGAAAGATGGACATGAGCCGATAGTCGATAGTCTTCTTACATCCAGGGCTGGAAATCTCAGGAGTAATGAAGAGGCATGTTCGTGTGATTAGACCGAAAGAAAAACGCTGTGTAAAAGTTCCCAAAACATCAGTTCTGGGACATAACCAAATTATGATCTGATTGTATAACCAGCATTTTGTTTATTTAATTTTCCCAATCTGCAGTTTGGAGACCTGTACTGATCAGCAAGCGAAATCCGGAGAAGTGAGAACTGAGAAGCCAATAAAAATGGATGTAGATATTAAATCTTGTCATTCACTGTTATAAATAATAATAATAATAATAATAATCAAAAATACTATAGGTCCGAAAGTGTGTGAACACCCACCATTTCACCGATATGTTGTGTTACAAACTTCCTTTAATGAAACGTAAAGGCCCAAACCTGTCCAGGCATGACGATGCTCCTTTATATAAAGTGACCTCCACAAAGACATGGTTTGACTTCCTGTTATAATTTTAACAACTCAAGCATCTGATCTCAACCACACCGAACATCTTTGGACGAACTGGAACACCGACTGCACCCCAGACCACCTCACCTTACATCAGCACCGGACCTCACTCATTCACAAAAGAGTGAAACTTTACATCAAATGGGAAACAAATCCGGAATGCGACGTTCACCACGGAGATATGGATGTGATGGTAAGGTGTTTACAAACTTTCAGTCATACAGCGTAGATTGATTGGCGGCAGAGTTCAGCACCTATACGCTAAGTAGTTAAAGATGAGCAGGACTCTGTGGGCCAGGAAAAGTCGTCAGTGTAGGTCTGGAAGTCTGGAATCTAGTTTGGTTGGGCTGTTTAACGGTAATGCACAATTGTATATTTTCATATTTGGCTGTGTTCGATTTAGTACATTCAGTTGTCTAAAATACCAAGAACAGTCCTTATACGCATTATTGATAAAACGGAATCACAACCCCTCCTTTGTGCATTCCTCTTTTCCAAGACCGATTCATGTATACTTTAGAAAATTGCCAATTACTTGTGTGCTGAAGCTGGATAAACAATCCTCGCTGTGTGTGGGTTTTTAGAAAAGTGAGGAACTCGAGCTTAAGTGCTTTCTGTAATGAGAGTAAACTTCCATCTGAAAGTTATTACATTATTATACCACAGCTTGCTCACGACTTCCCAGGTTCCGCGAATCAGCGGTGTTACGAACAAAAGCGTGTGCTCATTATGCAGACACGTAGACAACTGGCATTCTCACAATGTTTGCTTGTCACCTACCTGAACCAGTTATTAAAAAATGTAGCAAAGTGCAGTTGGACTCAGATGTTTGTGGCATCCTTAAAGCTGCGGTATTGTGCAATGAAACGTTTAACACGCCCATTACTGCCTGAGCCTATAACTGTGTGTGGTACTTAAGGGGGGGGTGCTAAAGAAAATAATGAAAATAGAATGCATGACATCGACTCAGGTTATTTTGGTGACATATCATTCGAACAACAGTCGAGCAACACTGTGGGTGACGCAGTGGAAAGAGCCTTTGGATTTAATACGTATATACCCAGAGATGCATGGCTTACATCTTTTTAAATGGCTCTAATCCTTATAGAAACAGGGTAATATGTTTTTGTGCCCCGGTACAGTAATATACGAGAAACTTCATGAGAAACCTCTGGTCTGAAATGAATGAAGACCAGCATTTTGGTCACTGGCGCACCTCCAGTTTAGCCACCTAATTACTCATCTTTGACAAGTTGTTTTATGGTTTAAATCTCATAATGTGATATAAGATTTATTCAATTAGCCCACCCTGCATTTGATTAACATTATTTCCCAAACGCAACATCATCATCTCATCTTTTATGGCGCCGAGAGTTTTGAATCGGTCCCATACAGTCATCTGGGTAACTTGCATAAATCCTATTCGATCTAATTAAGCCGTAAATTATTTCTTCTTTTTTCGAGCCATAAAAATGATGACTGACTGAACGGCACATTTTGCCAAACATTCCCATTACTCCAGTTAAGTGCTTGTTGATGTTAATTTGTTGCAGCAGGCTTTCGAAAATGGACACATTAGAGTCGAGAATAGACTTTCCTCAGCTGAGCAAAGTGTTCAGCAGGGGCTTTACCGCCTCAGGAGATCAGCACGGCACGTCTTGTTTTGCTCAGACTTCCTGAATCGAGCGCAGCGAACAGGCTTGCTTGGACATCTTACTCGAGCTCATTAAGTCGTAAATAATCGTTTATTTTCAAGCCGTAAAGATGATAACAGAGCTAAAAAAGATGTTGAACATTCTCAATACTGCTGCGAGAAGCAGATGCTGTTGTTTCAGACTTTCAGACTAATTTGTTGCAGAAGGTTTTGCAGTTTGGATCCGCCGAACACAGAGACGCCCAACATGACGAGCAAAACAGTTGCTGTCATAACAGAGATGCTCTGACAGGATCGTGCCGTGTCGTAGAGGTCTGCCGAACAGAAACCGAAAGACGGAAAGGGAAAAGCAAACGAGGTAACGTTAGAAACATATTGGCTATGTGGGTGTGTGTGTGCATGTGTGCATAAAAGATGATTCTGCTTTTGGCAGGCGGTGGAACGGCTGGGAAGATCCAGTGGGAGGATGCGCTGGCTGTGTTCACAGGAAAATAAAAAACTTGCCAGGATTGTATGCTGATGATACAGTCAAGCTGTGCCTTTACTTTTATACATCACTGTGGAAATAAGGGAGGGAAGGAGCGGTATGCTGACTGGCCCCCTGGAGAAGATATAGTGCCCTAAGAAGCATACGCTCGTCCCTCTCGATCATCAACACCACGGAGACGCCTCAATATGGTGCCGGTGTGAACTCTGGTTGAAAGCACTATCAAACTACACACTCTCCAGACGGCAAACAACACACACCTCCATCCCACAAGGAGGCCAAAATTAGTGGTGTGGCTGTCCGAGAACCCTCATCATCTTGCTCCCCTACTTGCTATGGACTGCACGCACCCTCTCGACGACCATCAACAAGTCTTCGTACAGGTGCTACCTTTCCTCCTGGAGGCCACCAGAGAGAAAGAGAAGAAGTCAGGCAGCATCATCATCATATAAAAACGACGGGCAGCCAGCAGTTGACTGATCTGCAGCAGTTAGACCCAGGTAAAATGAGTCCCCTGATTGGAAAGTCATTCCGATGTTGAGGTTCTTATCAACTCGGTGCATGTGAGTCGGACCACAAAGACTACACATGGGATTAGAGGGATAATCCAGAGAAGGAGGTCTGAAGCTCTCTGCAGAGAAAGATAAGAGTGACGGGAAGGAGACTAATATTTATTGCAGGATTGTTCTGGGACATGACGTTCTCGCGGTTGGACTGTCCCACTAACGATCATCGGAGCTTCTTTCTTGTCTTCGCGCTCCGCAAAGGAAAACATAGGAATAACATAAAATCGAACTCCATCCATCTTAAAGATGCAAGACACAGCCAGTGATTCTCTCACATTCCTTCCACACTATCACTCTTGGCCCAAATGCTTGGAGCTGTGCTGAAGATCAATTCTTGGCTAGGTGTCATCACTGCGGTTCAAAATTTCAACATGATGGGGTAAAATGTGGAAAGAGTAAGGCCCGTTGATCAGAGAAGGGATTTTATAATCATTAATGAGTATGAGGATGACTACAAGTCATGAAATATGTATTACATGAAATAAAAGACCCAAAATGATCAACAAAGCCAAGTTAAACCCAAACACTTTTTAACCTGGATTTAAAATTCTTACTGAGCGTTCCTAATGTTCCCCCAACAAAGCTACGACTAATCCCCAGGACTAAAAGTAGACTTGGTTCAATTATGTTAAGTATTTAGGATGGGATGTACTGCCTTAAACGATCAGCAAGATAGTTGATGCTAAAACAATCAGAGCGTTAAACAAAACGTTGTAGTCAATTAGCCCTTTCCCATCAAGATAGTCTGAGGGACCTACCTTGTTCTGAGCTGGTGCACAAGTTCGAGTCACCTTTTGAGAGCTACCCCCAGCACGTTGCTGGTCTAGAACCAAAACCTCTTACGTCAGGAGCTGGGGTTGGGGTTATCATAGCTGATTTTGACCACCATTAAAAACAGTTAGTGCATGCACAGGTCTCACATAGTAGGTTGCTAGGTGAGAACCATGGCCGGGATTACCGCGGCCATTCCGTGACCATTCCGTAAGATTTTGGAGGCGGTCTCATGCAACAAAAAGAGTGGAGGAAATATGTATTTGCAGCCATCTCTACATGTCTACCGGCAGTAAACGCAATGCATTCATGGCATCTGGTGATCCGTGAACAGCCATGTACGCCTCACAGATGCCTTTACAGTTGCAGTAGTTGACCTGATCCGGCACATGACCAAACTTTCTGTGTATGGAATCCACGTTCTCCCGGAGAGCTTCACAGCTCTGCGGTTCTCACATATTCACATGGAAGTGCCTGGAACACTTACAGTATAGTGGCTGGAAAGCTAAAAATCAGCTCCCCCCTGGCCTACCGTGAGACCTAGCCTGTCTAATCCAGTAGCCTGCTATCACTGTTGCTTTGCTTGGTGCTAGCATTGTTGGGAAAGCGAAGATGTACCACAGACGTACTGTATCCTGTGATGCACTGACATAGCTATATAATGACTCTTTCGCTCATGCAAAAACAAGCCAGTTCTTGGAAGCTTCACGAATTGAACCAACTCCAAACTGGCATTAGCACCAGCCCAGAACTTGGACCTCGTTTGCTTTGGAGGAAAGGTGGTGAATATGAACATTAATAGACAAGAAATGCTTCTTTACGGTTGTTTAAAGTTCAAAGGAATCAACACTTCTTGCTTCTATAGAAAAATTCCCTTAGACTTCCAGGAGTCATTGGTGCATCCACACACTAGAAACTACACATTTTCTTATATATTCACTAAAATTCTTATTCATTTCCAGAAATATCTAGGTAATACGCTTGCCGCATCCTTCTACTGCAGACTTCACATCACTTTTCATGACAGAACAACACTTTTCATTCTTTTCATACAAAAAGTGAGTCCCAGTCCATTATTTCAGGGTGGAACGGATACCGGTTTCCTTGATGGGACCTCAGCTACTGAAAAAAAAAACAAGCATGATACACCCATGGATAAATGCTTCCTTGCTCTTTCGGAATTATGTCTCAGAATAAGTGGGACTGAAAGAAATATTGCGCAACACCAGACAGACGGACAGTGGAGACGGCAGAAAGCAGGCCGGTCAGCCAGGAGCTCTTCACTGCAAAGTATGCCGTGACTTGGAGTCACGAAATCCATGATAAGATCACTGTTCATCACATGCTACCACATGCTGAGCTTTGCATATTACACCCCCTTTTTTTTAATATGAAATCATCGTTAGACTCAATTTGTCTTAATAGGAGCAATTAATATTAATCATGAGAGTCTTTCATGTGTTAGAAAGATCACGTAGTGGAACGCTCATTGGGCTCATTTAAGGGCAGTTACCGTTAATCTCCATAAAATGGAGGATATTACAAAATAATTATGTTAGTTGGGCCTGGGCTTTGCTGTGCACAGCCAGAACGGCCATGTGTGAGGATTTACAGGGCACACACAGGAGATAAATGCCATAAATTCTGTCACTCTATTTGATTTTCTTATGCCTTTTTGCGGTATGTTATATACTGTGTGTGTGTGTGTGTGTGTGTGTGTGTGTGTGTGTGTGTGTGTGTGTGTGTGGCGTGGGCCAGATGATACCCTGCAGGAGGTCTCGGCGGTGACTATTAAAGTGACAACAGGACAAAGGGCCTCCATTAAGCGCTCTTGCCCCGCCCTATCACAGAGTCACCATGACAACCACCCAGCTGATGGACACCAAAGATAGGGGTCACATGACTATTAATGGAAAAAAATAAACAAATAAAGAGAGACTGTATAGGTAGAAGCGCATAGATTCATATTTTGGTGTGATAAGTAATGAATGTCTGATTTTTACATTAATGTTTCAAATGATGCAATCTCTGTACTGACTCAAGCAAAAAATGTAATAAAATAAAATAAAAATAATAATAATAATAGCTTGAAGTAGGGAAAATATGTTTGGAAGAAATGCTAACTGAGCCGTATACAGCATATTTCCCAACCTAATCCAATACTGACTTAATAATCAAAGCAACTGCAACAAACAATTATTATTATTATTATTATTATTATTATTTTCAATGATTTTATTATTATTATTATTATAAATTATTTTTTAAATTATTATTATTACTTATTTATTTATTTTATTATTATCATTATTATTATTATCAATTATTTTATAATTTTTTTATTATTATTATTATTACTTATTTTTATTATTATTATTATTATTATTATTTCTTTTTAATTTGTATTATTATTATTACTTATTTATTTTATTATTATTATTATTATTATAGTACAGCTGTGCATTTGGTACCAATGTTCTACCAATTTGTTTCTCCCAACATGAACTGAAAGTTTTCAGAATTAAACATGACAATATAACGACGTCCTCTACAAACAGATGGATATTTTATAGGCCTTGTCCGAGATGATGACTGCACAGTATCACCTCCCGAGTGCTGCAAATTGTTTAATCGATGGTCTGGAGATCAGGATGATGCCATGCCCCAGCTATCAGTTAGGAATTATAGGAGCATAACAGGTGATGTCATGCTACCTTACTGGGAGAGATTTTATTACTCTCTCGCTTGTTAATCGGAGCAACTCAAGCCAAGAGCCAGGGTATGTGGAAGAGGGCGGATGGCATATTCCTCTGAGCCTGTAACAATTGATTAAGGTTGATCAGCTGGGTGGCTTAACATGTGTTAATTAGCTTATCTTCATCCTCACTGATTAATTGCTGTCATGTGAGATAACAGAGTGGGAGGGACTTGGCAAGTGACCAAACTGGTAGATAACGGTATCAAATTCTTCAACCCAGGAAACAGTACAGCATTAAATCATGGTAGCACCAATGAATGTAATCTATTTATTAATTTTCCATCCATTCATCTTTATCTACTTTGTTTATCCGTCAAGGTCAAGGAGGAACCCGGGGTCAATTCCAGCCGACTTTGGGAAAGAAGCAGGGCACACCTCCATTGGTGAACAGGTCATCTATCTATCGCAGGGCTAACATTAGAGACAGGGGTTGGGGTGCGGTGGGGGTGGCGGTGGTTCTTTTGTACGAGGATTCATGTATCGCCATACCAGCTCCAAGTTTTTTATTCATTTTTAATTTATATGTTTATACTGAAGGTGTAAACAAACTTTCTTTTGTACGGATTACGGTTTTAAAATTGTAACAATATGGAATTCGGATATTTATAGAATTACGATACAAAAAGAATCAGCAGCTAAGTATTGTGATGATATTGTATCGGGTGCCCCCTGGTGATCCCCTTTCCTAGTTAATATAGAGACAAACAACCATTCATTCTCACATTCACACCGACGGGTAATTTAGCTGAGTCAGCTGACCTAATGTGCACGTTTTTTGGTCTGTAGAAGGAAACTGCAGTACCCAGAGGAAACCCACACAAGCATGAGAAAAAACATGCAAACTCCAAACAGAAAGGCTGCAGTTATTCACAGAGTTTGAACCCAGAAGGTTCATGCTGTGAGGTGACCATGCTAATCACGACACCTTGGAAAGTACAATGTATTATAATAATAATAATAATAATAATAATAATAATAATGAGTGGTATGTGGAATTAATGGTAAACAAAAAAAAGGTTGAGGCAAAGCACAAAAAGAGATCAGTAATTACAGTGCTAATGTGGACAAAAGGGAAAAAGCTTGGGAAAATAAATAAATAATAATAGAGATGTTCGGCGTCCACCCCAGCAGTGGCATATGTGTTACTGTGGAGATGAGGACGGCGTTTAATGGGTGCGAAATAAAAGCTGAGGGGCAGAGTGATCTCGACACAAACATCACATTCAGGTCTATTAAACCTGTCTGTTGTTTTTCCCATCACGCAGGCCTCCGTTCCTCCTCTGGTGAGAAAGAAAGCACTAAAGACGCAATGCTAAGGCTCATCAAAAGGGGGAGATTTTTATTTCACACAACCTGGGCTCAATACTGACAAGTGTGTCGGCTCATCCGGACACATCGACTTCACACACTCTGATCGCCCCAACGCAGCTGGAGGAGGGGAGGAACAATGTGTACTAACGTTGAGGAGGAGAGAAAGCTACTGTCACATTACATTATATTATTCTTTACCAGTCGGTGCCTTCAAAATAACAAGGCGGTGTATGGAAACATTATTTGTGAAAATTCCTACATTCACACCTCTCCGAGATCCACAGCGAGGGAGCAAAAACACGTTGGGATCGAGGTAGATCTCCTTTTAAGGTCAGTCAATGCTCTCGCACTCACATACGCATCACAGAATACTGAAAACTGACCATAACACAATATCCATGAGCTGTCGGTTCCACACTGGTGCTTTATGAGAGTGGAGGTGGAGGTCCAGGCTGCTCAGGATGATGGCTGAGAGAACAGACTGTATGAGATGGCATTTAAGGCACCGGGCCAGAAGAATTGAGGTCAAGAGAGATCAAGCTGTGTGTGTGAATCTGTCTGAACACTGCGCCTCCTCTCAGTAATTGTTGGCTCAAATTTGAAATCAGACCTTCAGCGAGACTTATTAATGCTCCTGTTGCTAAGAGCCAAAAGGTATGGCCTGATAGCCAAAAGAGGAGGAGTCGCGGAACGGTCTGGGGAATAGCACAAGGGACGGCCAGCTTTGCAGTGGTTAAAATTTCCATGTATGTGCCGCTTCATCCTGCTGTGGTCGTAGGGAGGCTGGAGCCTATCTCAGCTGACTCTGGGCGAAGGCAGGGTACACCCTGAACAGCTCAGCAGTCCATCACAGTGCCAATACACTCACGACCCACTCACACCTAGGGGTAAAGTACATGTCTTTGGACTATGGGACCCAGATGAAACCCATCCAAGCACAAGAATATGCATACTCCAAAAAAAAAAAAAAAAAAAAAAAAAAAAACCTTTGCCGATCCAAAGCCCTCCCTTCTTTGAGGCAGACCTCCTAAGCCCCCCACCAC
>JBCNYH010000026.1:25549104-25571349 GCA_039654325.1 Tandanus tandanus
CTTTTTTTTTTTTTTTTTTTTTCATTTTTCTTGTTTTTTTTTTTTTTTTTTTTTTTTTCTTTTTTTTAAAGAATCATATAAAAAGTCTGCTTGTTGTTTATACATCTGTGGAAATTGAACTCCAGATCAGGCAACAGCTACTCGAAGAAATGTGATTATTATTATTAATTTTTTTAAATAAAGATGTGCGGAAGGACGGGAGACTTCTGCATGCCTGTCATATTAAGCATGTCTGCGCATTCAACAAGCTGCTCGGCCGCTCTCATCTCCTGGTTATCACCTCCTGGATGAAAGTGGGGACTGGATTCCCGACCATCATAGAGTGGCACGCCAAATTGAGATTTCACTTATACATGGACGTCAATGTTTCGTGCCACTGAGGACATCGGACGTCAAATTTGAGCAAAAATTAATCAGGCTTATTTTCATCAGGATATACTACACAGGAACAGCACGGTCTGGTCGCTCCACTATCCCGGGATTAAAAATCATTATCCTGAGTGGAAATGGACTCTCACAGTTTGTAACGATCACCTGGAGCAGACGATGGCATCAAAAATCACACTTTACAATGAAAAAATAAGCAGAAAATAAATAAATAAAATAAAATAAATAAATAAATGTTATAAATGTTTTTGCTTGTGTCTCCTGTACTACATACTAAAACACCTTTATCTAGCAGTTTACTTTAGTTTCCTTACTTACATTTTTACTTCTACGCCTTGGAGAAAAAAAAGCTGCTAAGCCGACTCGAAGCGCAAAACGCACCTGACCTGCTTTAGCGTCATGAATAAACATGTTTTACTTTGCTTTTCATTGTTTCCGGGTTGCATATACTAAAACTCTGTCCGTCATGACTTAAATCATAAAAACAACCCATAAAAATAAACTATATAAAAAAAAATAAATAAATCAAATAAAGTACAAAACCCATAAAATGTAATTTTAGTGTGCTTTTCTTGCTTCTGTTCCGGTGTAGTATACGCCGAAACCATTATGCACCTCAGGCTTGGTGGATGTCGCTGAACTGAAGTGTCTACTCTACGTTCCATCTTGGGGACTATTCAGCAAAACCCACCTCACATTCCGTACATACTTGTTAATGATTTACTCATTTGCATAGAACAAAATTCTTTCTGTATTTCTAGAATGCAAAAAAAAACGTGCAGTCAGATCACGACTGATATAAGAATGAGTCTAATCGTTCCTTTGACGAGTTCAGAACCAGAAAGTACTGAAAGAATGCTCTAGAAATCAACAGAAAGAAGAGCTAAAGTTCCAAACTGAAGAAACACTACCGGCGTTGTCTTCTAATGATTTCTGCACATCGACGCACTTCTGCTTCCTCTTTTATAAAAATCGGAGCCTCGAGCTCCGAGACAAAATGAAACTGTCTGAACAACCCCATCATTTGCAGCTGGCATCTTCCTTCCATCAACCCTTCGCCTTGTGGTGCTTTACTTTTATGTTCATTTTATGTCTCCTCGTATCAATTCCTCCGCCATTTTCCTTCACACCAGCGCTTCGCATCCTTCACCCTCCACTTGCTCGGTCTCGGGACTCCAGCTCTGCCTGCAGCGGAGGGTAGCTCTGATGAACGGACAAACGTAGACAGATTACACGGTGAGCGTAAGTAATCGTGACGCCTCGCTCAGAAACAGCTCAGATGATCTCATATGTACATGGATCTTTTCTTGTCTTTTCTTAAACTCCTCAAAAAGGATTACAGAGAAGTTCAATCTTGGAGAAACACACCCATGTCTCAGATAATAACCGAGATTTCATTCCCAAATTGAGAATCGCCAACTTTATTACACTGTTCATCTTTGGTGGAAGGTTTCTAAATTCACGAGGCCGTTTTTTCCCCCTTTTCTCTCGGCTGAAGGCTAAAAAATATGATGAACCCAAAATCCCTTATTAAATTGATATCTTTGATGCAGCAGACAGAGCATCGATATCTATTTAAAGACTCATCCGAGCCCTTTATTGGCCAAAATGGACAAATGGACTCTGGACGTAAAATCATTTCTGCTGTGAAAGGAATGGACTCGTTAGATTGACAATTAACACTTTCATTAAAAGGCGATAGAGCAGAACTGGGCCGGACATGGGCAGTTATTACAGGAGATAAAGATAAATTGACCATGGCATGCCCGTCACTCACCACAGATTCTGAAGTCGAATACGTTGCATGAAGAAAGCAACCTGCTACATATCAGCACAAACCAACTGCCAATGCTTACTGCTGCCAAGCTGTGAACAATGCACGACTGATCATATTCTTATTATTTATTGCTAATCCTTCAGTTAATAAAATAAAAGGAGAGGATTGAATGAAAGATTTTCATGAAATTGGATTCTGAATCCCAGAATTTTTTAAAGGATTCTTTAATACAGTGATGTTTGACATTTTGATTCAAATGGGGGGGCTTCTGGGCTTAGTGGAGGTTTGTGCTCTCCAAGTGCTACTGTTTAAGTGGAGTTTGAATTCACTTTTTAAAAAAAAAAAAGAGCTATTGACTTACTGAGTTCAGCAAACGCACTTCAGAGTTTTAAGTAAGCAGGTTTTTGCCTCAATACGTCTCGGAAATGTGTTGAGGGTTCTCACTGCACAAAAATCTTCTGTGGAGTAGTGAAGCTTGTCATGTGCAGTACCGGTACTATAGCCACAGCAATAACACTGATGTGAGCGGAGGCTGAAAGGGTGCAGTGTTGAATGTAATTGGAAACTCTAGCTGGCCAGGAACAGAAACCAATGAGTTTGCTGATGGCTTTGCTGAATCTCAACACATGTACTACACGTCTACATTTCAGAAAGCATGTTAGAATCTTAAAAACGTATCCAGGACCTCTGGTGATCCCATGCCCTATCCAGCAGCCTTTGGTTTCGACCATCTACATTCCTCCAGAGACTCATTACTTCGTATAATAGTGAGAGGCCATGCTAATGAGGGTATATGGTCCGACAAGGACTTGTGGATTTCTAACTTCCTCCACCGTTTAGCCTTCCCCCCCTGAGGTTCCTGGCCCCGGACTCGGGCACGGCGGCAGCGTTTTGTGACCACCGTCTTGGCAGGCGTCCATTAAAAATAAATGAAAAGTACACTGACTGGGGACACCTGTGGAGCTGCACCGTAAACACAGGGAGAGTTATTCTGTTTGAACAAATCAAAGTGATCAAACAGCTGAGGCGAAACCAGGGGGAGGGAGCGGCCGCCTCGTAATGACTCTGACCCACGACTTGTTCTTTTCCTCCCGGCACACTAGCAGGCAGTGAGCTGTGTGTCTGCTGCATGGAAGGGTGCCAAAAATGCACTGCAGAGAACAAGCATCATAATGTCCATAAATCTCCCCAGCACATTGTATAATACGATACTTTAAAGCGAACAGTTTCTTCCCGTCTATCTTTCACCAGCAAGAGCTTTAGCTGTTACACTAGTTGATCCTTGCAATAAAACAGCACCGAAACAATAAGTAGGAGTATGAGTCACATCCATACACTACTGATCATTCAGGCTGGGCACACTGCTGTTTGTTCAACAAATCCAGGCGGAACTTCTGGCCGTGACTCTGGAGACAGGGCGAGATGGCTGTGGTCAAGTGTGTAGCAATGATGGATTTGTCTTGGAGTGACTGGCAGCAGGTGACATGCCTACAGTGCAATTGCTTCATTCCCTGGAACAGGAAATTGCTGACCCTGACACGATGGTCAGAAATACATTTTGTGTTTGGTTGTGATGGGAAGGTACAGATCCCATCAAATCCCTTTATTGAAAATAAATTTGGGAAAACCTTCCTTCCAGGATTTTTATGAAATACCCTGTGTGTGTGCGTCTTATTTATTTATTTTTTTTCCTTTCAAGAATGCGTGTGATTGTAGAACATGTCCTGGGTAGGAAATGCACACACACTCATCATTGTCTGGCAGTTAAAAGACAATTAAGTCCCCTTACTGTGGCTGAAATAGCCCCGGGTTACGTCTGGGCTCTTTATCCTATTCGGTGGCTTGGCCTTTCAGCTGGAGGTGATGGCAGGAAATGAGTCCGTTCTAATGGACAAGCCGCCTGTCCCTGCAGAGGGATTCTGGGATTGCTGGAGACAAGTGCTACGTGTCCCAATCACAGCATGGCTAAATAAATCAGGTGCAAAGATTTTTGTCCAAAGGTTGCTTTTGCTTTTTGATGTCATGCAATGTGACCTCCTTAAAGCTGGAACAGCGTACTCAATGTGTATGTGTATGTACTCTTAACAATTTACATTGCCACCAAGCAGCTTTACATAGTAAACACATTTGATTAAGAATTTAATCTCTTCTCTATAGGTACACTTCAAGAGGAGAGCTAAAGGGCAGTGGGGGCTCAGCGGTTAAGGCTGTGGGTTCAAGCCCCAGCAGCTACAAGCTGCCACTGTTGGACCCTTGAGCAAGACCATTAACCTTCAAATGCTCAGTTGTATTAAAAAAAATGAATCTAAGTCGCTCAGTGAATGTAAAGAAAGACGCCGCTAGAAGTCGGGAACGGTAGACACTTCAAGAGGAAAAAAAGACTAGAACAGCGTGATTTTCAAGAGGAAAGCTAAAGAAAGACGCTGCTTAGGGTCTACTCCGAGACTGGCTACAAATACCATCATACTGGGAAAAAAAACCTCGGTGAGTTCCACAAATACAGATGGGAGACAAATTAAAGGGAGAGGCTGTGTCTCTGCAGCTGTTAGAGGCATTTTTACTGGCATGCTTTTATCCTGGGATGAAACATTTTCACTCTAATGGGTGCGTGCGCTTTTTTTTTTTTTCCCAGGGTGACGTCGTCCCCATCCACAGGACACGAGATATCACTGAATGGTCTGATGAGTTCGAAAACGATGTTAATTATGTGATGCGGCCTTTACTTTCAGCAGGGTTCGACCTAGTTCAACACCTACGTACGGGGGGACTTCAGTCTAACCTTCATGTTAGACATCAGCAAACCACCAGCACGGTGTTCATCCCTTCAAAAAAAGTTCCTGAGATTCAGAAAATCTTGTTCTGGCGGCTTCTTCCTTCTTTTCCATCACCTTACTATGAAACTTTGCGTTTGTCTCTTTATCGTCCTTAGTCTATACACACACACACACACACACACACACACACACACACACACACACACACACACACACAGGCATTTGTAGCATCAAGCATCCAGACTTACAGGTAGATCAGTTTTCACAGCTGATGCTCTCTATACATCAAGAAAGTGTGGTTGGATCATTTGCAACGTCCGTCACATGACCCCTTCCTTTAAACAAAGGGGTTCATGGGTATGTTGAGTGACACAATCTACAAGGCTTTTTACAAGGTTTGGCTTGCGTGGTCAGAGTAGTAAAATGAACTTAAGTGACTGTGGTGGTTCAACCAACATGCTGATCCTGCTTATAGTCCTATAGCAGGGGCGGACTTGTCAGGGCAAATTGGCTGGGCTTTTTCTGAGCAGCTCTAATGTCTGCACCATCCTTCTGGGCAGTCTCGGTAACCTTGGACAGCACGGATGCAAAAGCCCCGAGGAGACAGCCGCTATGTCTCACTGTTGCCTTGGCTGAATGACGCATACGCGTTGCTTGCATACACAGTGTGTACATATGGGAGAGATTATACAATGTCTGGGGCATGGCTTGCAGCCTCCCGTCCGTTTCAGCCAGAAGACGTGACATTCAGACAACAACAACTTGCCCTGTAACGCGAAGACTTTCATGAATGTCTGAGCCTCCCTGCGTCACCTTAATCCACCACATTCCTCTGCTGACGGGGCAATCAAAACTAGACAAAACAGGAATCTGCATAATCAGATCACGTCTCTGGTGTCTGCTCTTGTCTTATTTATTTCAGCGTGGCTGGATATACAGTTATCAGTTCACATCGCAGACCTGATAAGAACGCTGAGCAGAAAAAATCCAAACAATTTTCTGTGTTCACTCTGAACTGATGTAATTAAACAAACATTAACACCTTAAGTTGGTCTCTGGAACCCGCATCAATCCAAGTAAATAATCTTAACATTTGCTAACCAAGCGGAATGAAAATCCTCAGGAACGCACACTATTTGATTAATGCACCACCAGTCCTTCGGGTGGTTTGTTTTACCAATATGGAAACTTGTTTCAGGCGGATTTCGTGCCATTTTTATAATGAAAAACAAATCAGTAAAAAAATACTTCCACTCACTGCTCCAGCTGTGTGATGTGTTCACATGATATGAATGTACTGGCTTGATGTTTAATCTAATCTTTTTATCAAATATTTTAACTACATTATTGCTGTTGGTCCGATATGATATGATTAAAGTGACGGCTGTTGCTCTCTAGATTGATATCACTGACATCTTTACTAACATTCTACACAATTTTTTGTTGACTTTTTTTAATCAGAGTATCCTATACTACTTGGGATACTGAAAATCTATTATTATCATAAGGAACTTCTGTAACATGGTAAGAATTCTGGTCTAGAATTTGTACAAGAATGTAATTTTCTATGAATGTGAACATTTTTATTTACAAAAATTTAATTTTTTTCCCCATTTACAAGAATAACCATTGTTTTTCATTACTCACTGTACACAGTGCCTTTACTGTTTAATACAACAGAGGTAGAGAGAAGGTCCAAATTCAGACATTATGCAATTTTAAGGAGTTAAAAAAATCAACAGGAGCTGGTTACGCTTATAAATAATTTTTTAGTATGAAAGTATTATTATTATTATTAAAACAGGAGTTTTGGTGGTTGTATTGTAATCACTGGCGTTTGATTTAGACTGAATCAGAAGATTTGATTTCGAAATGTCAAAAAAGTCAAAAATGAAGGTCGGCGCAAGATCACAAATATGTGAAGACAGAGCGTTTGTAACTTCGAAACGAGTGCTGACAGACATGCTGTTACTATAGAATACGAACAGGAGTCCATATAGAAACTTTAAAATGAGACAATAACCTTTGACCTTAAGTGAATTTAAAAGGACAAACCACAGCCCCTTAAATTCTTTAAGTGAGAGATTTTTTCCAGTAATCTGGTCAGATACATGTACACTTCACCCTCGATTTCCTGGACTATTATGGGGGGATAGGCTGTCCGGGAACCTCAAAAGTCCGGCAGTCGCTAATGTCCGGGGTCCCTACCCTTTCCCGGACATTTACCATAATCAGTCTGGCAATCACCGTTATTCAGCAGCAGTCCCGGACTTTTACACACTTATCCGACACTCAGTACACAATACTGTGTTTCCACAAACTTAAGGAGCGAATCAGCACATGCTTTTATCACATTCATTTTACATGTGGGTTCCGGCTCGCCGTCACTGTCCTCACTTTCACTTCGCTCTCCCGTCACTGATGCCACTATCTGTTCATCAGACATTATTTCGTGCCCCTCTGCTACTTCATTTTCGTCCATCCACTCGGACAGGAACGGGCCGGACAGGAGGGAAGTTGGAAAATCATGACCGACCCGGACTTCCATCATCGATTCCCGGATTTGTCCGAGCATTTTTCCGGCAATACCAAATAATGTCCGGTGCCGGATTTTGTACGGGAAATAGGGGTACGAGAAATCGAGGGTGAAGTGTACTACACGACATACTGTAAGATGAGCACATTGGTAATTAAAACCAGTATCCATTTATAGGGCCTATTGCTACACGGCGGAGGTACCTTACCCTCTGAGTTCCCCTTTAATTGATGTTGTTGCTGTTATCATCATTAGTAATAGCAGCAGTAATAACAGTAGTAGCAAGTGAGTGCAGAAATGATGGAAGCTGTCCAACCTGCTCTGACTGATCTCATTATAATCGTGAGCATTTAAAGGGTCATATACAGTACTCTCTCTCTCTCTCTCTCTCTCTCTCTCTCTCTCTTTCTAAAGGCCCCTCTGTTTAAAGAATTCTAGTAGAAACATTTCTATATTCCCGTCACCTACATCACCCATATCTTTTCCCTTTAATCTTCCATCACAAAGAAAGAAAAAAGTAATTTAGTAGAGAAATAGGTTATAGCTAGCGTTGGCTGTGGAAGATAAAGATACTTCCTCTTCCTTGCTCTGGGGCCAAGAAGGGAATTATGGGATGGCGGCGTGGTGACTGGAGCTCATCTGCAGTATGGCTGGACTTACACAGATGCAGTTCCTATAAACCTTCAAATGGTCCATCTGTCACCATTTACAGAATAAGCTAAGAGCAAACACTAGCAAGCTGCAGCTGGGAAGGACAACGTGAATTCATTTCCTCCGGGCGGAAACAATGCAATCACACTAAATACTGGCCAGGAGAGCCACTCTGGGAAAGCATGAAAGATGCTACTCCGAAAACATGCGGAATAAGAAAGAGATGGGAATGGAGAGGAACGCTGCTTTATCTGCTGATTTTTGGATGCGAAGACTGATGATCTGGACCATCTTGTGCATTTGATTTCCATCCATTAGGTGGGGCTTCGTCTGGGTGGAGAACTACTCTAATTAATTACATTACAGCGGGAAACTTCATTAGCATGGCTGACGTTCCAGCCCTTTAATGCCCTTCACACACACACACACACACACCGACCTATACATGTATATTAATCATGCTTGTAGGTAAAACTGGATAATTTAACCACCACTGTTTAGTATCACAGAAAACCCTGCTACATGTTCATTAACTACACGCTGCTTCATAATGAGATATTGTTTTATTTTATTAATAACAGATGCCTTTTATTGTACATATAACAACTTGTTTAATGATTAGTAAAGTTGTGGGGCACTGATGACGTTGTGAATCCCAGTGATGGTCATCCCAATAGATTCATCTAACTTTAATATCAAATGTATTATAAACATAAACGTAATTATTTTAAAAAGTTTATTAATAGTTATTAAAAGTTAGTAATTATTATTATTATTATTATTATTTTTTGCTAAATTATCAACATAACCCAGGACCTACTGATATGTTCATCCCCAATAAACATTCTATAATTTATAACAATTCTTAAATAAACCTTGTAGCTATATACAGCTCATTCTACCTTCACTTAGTAATTTATCAGTACATCTGTACAAACGTCTAAAAATCTTTATACTCCCAGGAATTCTGACTCATTTTCATGTTTATTGAAGCCTCATAATTCACATAATAGCCACGTACAGCTAAGCTAAGTGGAATTTTATTAATACTATGCATTTTCTTAATAAATGTTGACATTCCCAATCAAACGGTCTCATTTCCATGAACACTGTTTATATAATAAACACAGACAGTACACTGACATGGTGTTTATTCATATAAAACCAAATAGCTTTGTATAGTGATGTTAAAAGTAATTAAAGTGTAATTTATTGCCTGTTCGTAGTAATTCTGAATATTTTCAATTCATTTTCATCAAAATTCTATGATTATTTAGGCTTATGATTAAGAATGGAAAACAAAACAGCTGTGTTTTGCCAAGTTATAAGAAAATTACAGGATAATTTTAGTCAACTGTGCCTTTTCCTGATAAAGTACCAACATGTCTGTGAAAAATATTGAGAACTCTGGCAAATTTGTTTAATTTTTTAATTGCATATTTACCTTTACGTTGCCTGAAAAATAAACATATTAGCTACGTACCGTTATGCTAAGTATTATTACAATGTTTATTCATAATTCATCAAATTCTATGCGGAAAATGTTTAGATTCAACAATTTCCTTCTCATTTTTATTGCCATTCTCTGTATATTTAAACTGTGTAATACCAATATGAGCCATGAACAGCTAGCGAAGTGTAACGGTAGTCATATTTTCATTCATGTTGTGCTTTTCTTACTAATTTATGCGAGGTACATGTTGATATTCCTGATAGTTTTGTCTTACATTAACGGGCACTTTTCCAACGTGGCTCATTCTGGGATAAACAGCAACATTTCTGGGACATAAAATCTCAAAATAAAAGTCTTTCTGGTTAGTTTTTGTTACTAATACAATTTTGACAGTCTGTCCTTTGACAAATGATAATGAAAGAGAGCTGCACAAGTTTTTATGAGAGGATTTCCGAGTTGTGAAAATGATATGGATGTTACTGTGTCAGTACTTGACCTACAGTTTTCACAGAACAGCAGCAGCTCCAAAGAATTTCTTTACGTAAAATGTCTGACACACTTCTGCAGATTGATGATGCAGATATCATTAGATAAATGAATTGCATTAGTTAAGCGTGATGGACGTTTCCCAGTCGGTTCCCTGAATTTATTTTTTCATTACATGATACAGTGGATTTTATAATGGCTAATATACTAGAAATTGTAATCAAGTAAACATTTTACGCAATTTCATCGATTTTAAAGCTTGTTTACTTCCATCCTGGCAAGAACTAAATAAATCCAGAAGAATTTGAGATTCTATCTCACGGAATTGTTGCTGTGTATCCCAGAATAAGCCGTGTATATTCTGTATAAAAGACTAGACAGCTATACACGAGATGAATCATTCACCTCATTATTCCCAAAGCGCCCTGTAAAACCTTCCCATGATTTTTCGAACAACTTGGACGAGTGTTTTATATGTTTACTTTCCCATGTCGCTGATACAAATTCATGTTTAATGCAAAGGTGAGTGGATGGTAGGGCTGGGCAATATATCGATAAATTATCATATCGCGATATGACCGTCCATATCGTCAGGTAACTGACTGTCGTGAATATCGTGACGTAGCAGATGTTTCACCTTTGACTTCACCAGGCCATATCGCCAAACCCTAGCTTCAGGCATCATTAAGATTCTCCTCAAACTCGCTGCATTATCAAATTATATATTGTGATAAATATCAATGCGGATCAATATCAATAAACTCTAATTTAAACCAAAGTTAACTTTATAATATCCGCACATTTCACTTAGGAGTACAACGAAACCTTTCAGCTTGGCAGCAACAGTGATCTGATGGTAGGCCGAGTGGATGGTAACACTGCGTACTATTTGTTTTGCTTGGTAGATTCAGTGGTATTTGGTAAATTATTTTAAGCCGTTTCAATACAAGTAAATAATATATTTTTGAGATGCACTTTTTTTTTTTTAAATGACACAAAATCAATAATATCATTTACTCAATAATTTAACACTGGTGTGTTGCGTTGTACATAGCGATTATGCTCGTGTTGAAAATGCCTTTCCGTATCAGTGGTATAGCCGTACCGCCATGAGAACCCCCTTATCACGGTAGAGAACTCTATATAACGATCTTATCTTATACAGCCCTCTTATCTTACTGTATACATGCCTTCCATCTTTTATTACTGGCTTCTGTGTGAACCACCGTTACTCAGTCCTGTAGATAAATCACATGATGGGAAATCCACCACACACACACACACACACACACACACACACACACACACACACACACACACACACACACACCAGATGTGGCCACACACCTGCACATAACCTGGCATTCACATGGATGTGTTTGTGTTAAAACACATGGCAAGGAAGTCCAACAATCCTAATAACAAGCCACCTAAGTTCAGAATGCAGGTCTCCTTCTGGATTTGAATATTTGGGGGATAAAACTCGATCGATCAATGAGCCTCACTGCTGTCAGCCCTTTCTGGCTGCCTGGATGTGAACTGAAGATTAATTCCATATTCATAGATTGGTTTTGTTCTAATGAATCTCCTTGTCACATGATGAAGAAGCACCCGGGGTGTGTGCTTGTGTGTGTGTGTGTGTGTGTGTGTGTGTGTGTGTGTGTGTGGGGAGGCTCACTGATAAGAGTCTCACACTGTGAGGGAGAAGTGCTGTACTGCTACTCTGGGAGAATAAAACGGATCGATTTGTTTACGAGTAGGAAAGAATGACACAAAAGTGGAAAAAAGAGAGAGAGAGAGGGAGAGAGGTGGAGAGAAACACAGAAAGACAGATAGAGAGAGAGAGTGAGTGATACAAATGGAGACAGAGAGAGAGACAGATAGACACAGAGAATATAGGAGACACAGAGAGAAAGCAAGACAGAAAGAAATAGAGATACAAATAGCGAGAGAGAGACAGAAACAGAGACAGACAGAGATAAAGATATATAGAGCAAGACAGAGAGACAGAAATAGAGACGGTGAGAGAGAGAGAAAGAGAGAACGAGCGACAGACAGAGAGAAAGAGAGAGAAAGCAATAGAGACAGTGAGAGAGAGAGAGTGGGAGAAAGAGAGACAGAGAGAGAGACAGAGAGAAAGACAGATAAAAAAAGAGAGAGAGAGAGAGAGAGAGGATATGCAAACAGGCAGATGTGGATAATAAGGAAGATGAACGCGACGGCTGCCGGATGGAGTGGAACCGAAAGGAAACAAAAACCAGCCTTCAGAATGAAAAGTGAGGCCGTTTGAAATGTCAGGATTTAAATGACGGCCACGGTGACGTGTTTCAGCAGCTGTTTACACACAGAGCACGGACAGTTACGATAAAACTGGAGAAATAAACAGAGCTATTAATAACCTCCTCTATCTGACGGTCTTCAGGCTGTTTGTACAGACACCTGTTTGTTGACATTGCGCCGTTCACACGGTCGTCCTGGTCTCGGTGTGCTGATGGACGGATACGGTAACGATGAGGAGGAACATGAACGAGCGAAGCCTGGCTTTACATCCGGCATCATTTCATCTGTCAGATTATCTGGTGTGTGAGCATGAATGGTTGTGTGTGTTGGCTCTGCGATGGTCTGGCATGCTGTTCTGGGTGTACCCCACCTTCGCCCAGAGTCGGCTGAGATAGGCTCCAGCCTCCCCGTGACCCTAGTAGGAGGAAGCGGGTCAGCAAATAAGTGAGTGAGTGAAAAAACTGCAAGAAAGGAAGATAGAATACTTCGGATGTGCGTAAGGTGTCATTACACACTTCAAACATCACACACACCCACACACACAGTGACGGACATGTCAATAACACTACAGTATGAGACTCTGACATATCGAGTCGCCCAAGTGCAAGGTCAGTCTATTTCCTCTTTATTTGCACCTACAACACACACACACACACACACACACACACACACACACACACACACACACACACTAATCCGTAACCTAAAACCTCAGGTGCAGTCGGACCCATGAGAAGGACGATAATCTGACAGGACGTGCTGTGGTGCAGAATGACGTGGACGTCCGCTGTACGTGTCTGTCATTGGATCGTCGTACAGTCATTCATTCATTCATTCATTCATTTTCTGAACCGCTTAATCCGAATTATGGTCATGGGAAGACTCAGGGCGAGGGCGGGGTACACCCTGGACAGCTCGCCAGGCCATCGCAGGGCCAGCAGAGAGAGAGAGAGAGAGAGAGAGAGAGAGGATATGCAAACAGGCAGATGTGGATAATAAGGAAGATGAACGCGACGGCTGCCGGATGGAGTGGAACCGAAAGGAAACAAAAACCAGCCTTCAGAATGAAAAGTGAGGCCGTTTGACCTATTGAACCTTTGACCTTCAGAGCCAGATCACTGGCCTTCAGTAGGGAGTAACTAAGAAAATGTTTGGTCAAATTCTGTTGAGGGAGCACACGAGGAAGTTCGGATGGATGGCCGGACAGATCACGCGCATACAGACAGGGTGAAAGCATGATGCCTCCAGGACCACGACGGTGGGCGGAGCCACAATAAATAAACAATGATAATAAACTCTTAAAGAGCAGACTTAGTTCAGCAAAAGTAACACAGTAAAGAACCCAAAAATAGTCTTCAAAGCCAAACGTGTCACTACTGTTGTTTCAAATAAAAAACAAACAAAAAATAAATAAACAGTAAATAAAATAATTAATAAAATAAATAGAAATTATATCATAAAAAGCAATAATTTACCTCAGATATATTTTTGCACCTCAGTCTCGATTGGCTTGTTTTTAAACCCCAGCTGAACTCAGAGCACCGAATTTAATCTACACAGAAAAAATGACTACGTGATTAGCTTTATCCCGGACACGGCTAGTTAGATTTCATGGAGTGGCTGAAGCGTAGCCGCAGTGGAACGGACTTCATTAACGACCGAGCGCGTAGAGAAGCACGAGCCTGCACGTACGACGTCTGCGTCAGAGCGTCACTGCAAAACGAGATAAGAGCAAAGACGGTGAAAAGGGGGAGTGGAACCAAAAGACTGAATGATAAACTGATTATAAGGCGAAACGTCTGAGCTGACGCTGAGCTGAGAGGCAGAAAGAAGTCGTAGTAATGTTAATAAAGCACGCAGGACACCCGAGGCTGTTCAACAGAAGCTGGATGTGATGTCTCGTTTGCCCCCGGAGCTATTAACCCACTGACCTGCCTTGTGGGAGAACCACAGGTTCAAATGGCAGTGTGTGTGTTATAGATGGTCGCCCCCACCATGCAGAGGAGCGATCCGTCTCACTTCCTGCTCCACACCACGTCGACAACACAGCACCGCCCTGAGGCGATACTACATCCCCCAAATCCGTAGCCAATGTTAAAGCGCTCATGAATAACAGCACAGAGGCGCTGGTTGGTTTCTCCAATCTCTCAAACTGACACGAAATTAAACGCGTGCGCTTCGTACAAATGACTTCGCTTTAATAATAATAATCCTTCTAAGAAGAGAGAGAGAGCAGACGACAAGAGACGAACATTCCCATGCAGGAAGACCGAAGGCCATGTTCAGAATCCTAATGGAATTGAAATCCTTCTGTTGCATGCGGGTTGGGATCCTGGAGCGTACGATGAAAGAAACGTATTTGTAACATAAAACGTCTTTCAAGGCTTAACAGGATCACATTATGAAAATGCTTTGGAAGGGCAACCGAGACTGTGCCAGAGTTACACTTATACACTTGTTCCACGTCGAACACACAACGTTTTTACGACAGTGTTAGGTCATGTAACGTACGTACGGCGGTCGTATCACCACCGAGTATCACAGGAACGTTACATGAGGATCATACGGTTTAATTCACAAACCTGACCTGTTTTCCCCAAGACAGCCCTACAATATATTTTATAAAGAGGTCCTTCAAATCCTCCTCACCCAAATCTACGTCCGTCCCTTCTGTCTTAGCCATGTTAAATTCGTATGATATGGGGGGGCAGCGCTTGCCCGCCCACGACTCAAACCCAGGACCTTCTTTCTGTGAGGCAGACGTGCCACCGTGTAACCCAAGTGCTTTGTTGTTGAAGTGAAATAAAAAATGGCGGTCTCAACTTAAGGTCAACTTCCCTGTTCCCATGACGACTACATTCCTATAATAACTTTGCACCGCACTCGCAGACTACTGTAGTCCATTTGCTTGGGATAGAACGATGAATAGCACTGTTTTAGGTCAGCTAACAAAAACAATAGATAAAAGGTTAAAGGTCACCGCAACTCAGGAACTTCGGGATCAAAATTATTTCAAAATTTCCCACTCGACATTACGACTTGAGGGACGTTTATGCGCAATTTCCCAGGCGGTAATTCCGATGGCACGCGAAGGCCGCATCATTTAGGCCGTGTCCCTGAGTCGTGGCCGTAGTCCGTTTTGTTAAGGTGACCATCACCGAGCTTTCATTCAGTTTCTCTGATGCACAGCTGACTGCGTCTGTTCTTGAAGAGAGACGACGAACAAGTTCAACAGCTTGAATAATAAATATTTTGAGAGTGGAACATGCTGAACAATCGCATGCTAAAGTACCGCAGTTTACTCTTTGGCTGATCAGTTAATTCCCTCCTGACAGACACAGTTTTCTCTCCAAGCTCTGAAAGCATGATCAGGTCTGGAGTAGCTGAAACCAATTTACTCATAGTGGGGTTTGTTTTAATGAGAAAGATCTTACTTGGAAAGAAAACACAAAGCAAAATAACAAAAGAACAACTTTAAACGTCTTCAGAAGCCTTTCATATCCACCCAACATCTTAAAGCCATTTGGGGGAAATAATGAATCGACGTCATTGCTGACCAAACCGTACTGAACTGAATTATCGCGCTAATGCAAACCCACTGCTACAAACGCTAACGCTAACGCCACGGTGGAAATCCAAGCAAATCTTTTGAGATGTATGCACACGGTACGTGCAGGACGGTCATTTATCCTCCACCAGGAAACACGAGTCGTCGCTGCTCCATAGGAACCTTAATGGCTCATTAGCGGCGTTAGCTAGATACAGGACGCAGCTGTAATGGTAAATAATCTCTTCTGGTGTTAAATGGTCCATTAGAGATACACTTCAAAATCTGAGCTTCCTCCAGCTTCCCATACGCAAAGCAAATCGTGAAAAAGGCAGAGTCTTCACCTGGGGTTCTTCTTCAGGCTGATACATGAAGAATGATGAAGAAAAATGAAAGGCTGATCAGTTTCCAGCCAAAATTGGTTCTGGCTATAGAGGTTTTGAGAGGGTCTCCTCATCGCAGCCAGCTTTGCAAGGGGTCTCCTGTGATCTATTATGGATCAAATATCAAAGCCTGTGATGGACAGTCAGGCAAGTCAGAGTGCTTAATAACCGGAAGAGCGCTCGGATGAAAATTGTGTTTAATGAGAAGTCCATCATTTAAAAAAAGAGAGAGAGAGAGAGACATCCAGCATTATACACTAAGATAGAATAAGTCAAATCAAAGAGTTTCTAATCTGAGTGAAATCTCAACATCTACTTGAGCTGAAACATCCAGCATGGTTACACACACACACACACACACACACACACACACACTCACAAAACACAAGATCCAGCTGCTCTACTAATCCTGCCATCTGATATAACGAGATAATCTCCACTAATCTGGTCTTGAATGATTCACGTTGGCTCGCAGGGTGACCACTGAGAGAAACAGGACCACAATCCTGTTGTAACGTCGTACCAAAGACCGAAAATACGCAAATGTACAAAAGACAACATTCATTTTCCAGAAACGTTAGCCGTGTTTGCTAATTAGCTGCCGGCAGTCCAAGTAGTGCAGTGAATCCCCACGCAATGGAGACAGAACCGAAGCCACCCCAGCTCAACCATGGTCGACGTCCTGATGTAGGACGCTGATCCAGCAAGCCCAGAGGAGCTAGCCAGGTGTATGATGGGGCAGACGGATTGGCAGTGCCAGCGACGTGTCCGTCCGCGGACGACCTGACTTAAGCATGTACGTTCTGTAGCTTAAACGTTCTGCCAGGATTTAATCTGAAATTACACAAAGAGCTTCATGTGTATTTTGGCGAAAGTCTCAGTTATTAAACATCAACCAAAGACCAAAATAAATGGAGGAATCATCCAGGCAAGAACAGTTAGTATTAAAAATTCCAACGGCAATGTACCTGAAATAAGAGATTAAATGCCCAAGTAAAGACACTATTTGAGTTTTAAAGCTCTGCCCAAACAAGGACTCACACAAAGTCAATGTCAAGGAGTCGTTGTTTAAAAGGCTCCAGTGTTCATTTTAAATAGCTTCATTTCATGCTGTCTGTTTTACATTAATGACATTAATTATGAGAGTAAAGAGACTCGGCAGTGTGAAACCATGGCCTATTTCGCGCCGTGACTTTCACACTCCGGTTTGTTTTGATAAAAGATTGCTCCATAACTTGTCTCACCTTGAGGAGGAGCGCAAGCTAATGAAACGGTCCCTGCAGTTTCAACTTTGCTATCAGTTGTTTGTCAGCGATGATCAACTCCATGACACAGAATTACTGTGGGAAGGAGGAGGGTTTGGCACGTGACAGGTAAAACTATTCGGAATGGAAGGTGAATCTGGCAGATCTCTCGCGTCCTGTGAAGTCTCGGTATCGGCCGCGTTATTGCGGGGTTGATTGGTTTTGGCAAATCGAGGGACTCGGCACTGGATGGAACTGATAGCACGACATCTCTAATCTAACGCCGCTACTCTACACTGCCAAAGCCACGTTGATGAACCGCTGCTGATGAAGCGAGCTGAAGTTGGAGATGTTCAGTGTAGCAGCGCTAGTTTTATTGACTGCAGTACAGGACACTCCTGCCAGTGCAGCTAATAAAGGCGGCTGACGCAGCAGCTTTTAATGCGTCCCCAGACCACACGTGATATCGATTAACACTCGTGTCTCAAACATCCACGGCTGTTAGGAACGCCTACGCTGCACTGCACAGCCGCACACGCTCATGGTGATCAATGCCACTGAGTCAGAGAGAGAGAGAGAGAGAGAGAGAGAAAGAGTGAGAGAGAAAGAGAGAGAACACTGGAAGAGAAAAAAGAAAGAAAGAAATGGGAAGAAAGAAGAGATGCTAAAAACTTAGACACAGAAAGAGCAAAAGGGAGATATAGACAGAGAGAGAGAGATCAGGTAATGAAAAAGAAAAAGAAAAGCAGAAAGAGAGATAAAGAGAATACTCGAAACAAGACTGAGAGCAGACAGAAAGAGGAGAGGGAAAGAGAGACAGGGACAGAGAAAGGGAAAGAGAGAGAAAGAGAGAGAAAGGGAGAGAGTAAGAAAGACAGAGCACTCTGAGAATGAGAAAGAAAGGAAGAAAGAAAGAAAGAAAGAAAGACTTAGACAGATAAAGAGAGACAGGGAAAGAGAGACAGAGACAGAGGGAGGGAGGGGGAGAGAAAAAGCACTCAGAGAGTAAGAAAGAAAGGAATAAAGAAAGGAAGGGAGAAAGAAAGCACTCTGAGAATGAGAAAGAAATAAAGGAAGAAAGAAAAAAGAAAGGTGAACCTGTGTGAGACAGAGAGAGAGATACAGAGAGACTGTTAGAGAGATAGAAGGAATTGAGAGAGAGATACAGATTGACAGGGACACTGTCAACGACACAGAGAAAGGAAGGAAGGTGAACCCGAGTGAGACAGAAAACCAGACACACAGAAAGACAGAGAGAAGCAGAGATATAGAATGAAAGTGTGAGAGAGATACAGATAGACAGAGCCACTGTGAAAGCAGGAGAGAAAAAACAAATAAAGAAAAAAACAGGAACAAATGAAAGGAAGAAAGGAAAAACAAAAACAATGAAAAAAGAAAGATGAACCTGAGTGAGACGGATGGACAGAGCGAGAGACAGAGAGATAGAGAGAGGCAGAAAGTGAGAGTCGGATAGACAGATAGACACTGAGAAAGGGAGATAAAGAAAGAAAGAGAAAGTAAGTGATATGTAGGAGAATGTAAGCGATTCTTAGAGGTTCTTGGTGATGTAAACATGATATCAACCCCCAGTGCTATGTGCAGTGATAAAGAGTCAGTGCAGCCTGTAAAAAAAAAAAACAGAAAAAAAAACAGGCACTCAGGGTTCTGAAGAGCGACATAAAGCTGGAGAGTGCGGCTGATTTCGAAGTAAATCTGAGTAGAAGGCGGAATATTGACACTGGCTGACTGAGCTGCGTAAGTGTTCAGGATGGGTGATGACTAAAAGCCTCCAGTATACATTATTACATCTTATCATTATTCTATTCCCACTCGACTGTACTCTTAATCCCAGTTCTCCTCCATCACCCCCTCCTCATTCCCTCTCAGTGTTATCATTTCTGTCAACTCGTACTGAAAGTAGAGGAGATCGACAGTGAGATGGATGAAGAATACCAACAGCTGGCCGGACTTTTTTCCTCCACAGAAAACTCTGCGGTGTGCGACCACAGAATGATGGTGAGTGAATTTAAAAGCAGGAGGGAGAAGGGAGGCACCACAAGGGGAACAAAAAGACTTTTCTCTGCAGTTGTCAGGTCAAGTGACCAATGTGACCAAGCTTTTGTAACGTCAAGACTATATCTGGATCCAAGAACCAGGTGCATTGAGAAGGTGGGTCATTTGGTCACTATGACAACTCGAATACATTTGACTTACATGACCATTAAAAAAATCTTACAGCAGTATGCTGGGCTGAGCTAAACTCTATCACCTATACTTAACTAAATGTCTCTGACGAAGCATCTGATAGCCTTCACTCTCCCAAGCTGATAGCAACCATGTGATAGGACAGAGGTGGAACCAAGCAAAAGTCCAAACTGGTAAGAAAATCAGAAACAATGATGTTTGCCAAAAATATACCCCAGGCATCCTGAAGATATTTATCAAACTGTGCTCAGCACTATATTGCCTTCAAGCCTTAACTTGATTTGACCCCCCATACCTTGCATCAAGACTTGGATCAAGCAAAGCATCAAGCAAAGCATCAAGCCATGCATCAAGAGACGCATCAAGCCACTCATCGAGCCTTGGATCAAGCAACGCATCAAGCCACACATCAAGACCTGCATCAAGCGACACATCAAGCCTTGGATCAAGCAACGCATCAAGCCATGCATCAAGACCTGCATCAAGTGACGCATCAAGACTTAGATCAAGACCTGCACCAAGACACTCACCAAGACCTGCATCAAGCGATGCATCAAGCCACGCATCAAGACTTGGATCAAGCAAAACATCAAGCCACATATTAAGACCTGCATCACACGACGCATCAAGACTTAGATCAAGCCTCGCATCAAGACCTGCATCAACTCATGCATCAAGTCACGCACCAAGACACTGTACTGACCTTAACCCAATCTGGTCTTTTTTCAACACCAATACTCTATTACGAGATTCAATAATCATGGAAGATAAAGCCTACATGTGCTTCCTCATAGACACCCGAAGCTATTTACTGCTGCTTGGCAGAAAGCACTATCTAACCTCATCTGCATGCAAACTCCTAGAAGTCCATGATTGGCTGATGTTATTCTGATTGACAGTAGAGAGAGAAAATAAACACATCCTTCTTGGCCTCACAGACACAGATGGCCGTGGAATCATAGCCTGATGTGTTTTTAATAGCATAAGGATATGTTTTTAATGGAGACAATAAAACACTTCTGGAAATTCTGGAGTGTCTGCCAAATACTGTAAAAGTGCAAACTTGTACCTTGTAAACTTTATTTAAAATAATTATCCACTGCAGTTATGATCATGCAGCGTGCAGCTGCTGAGCAAAGTGCTTGTATAGTAATGACACTCATTACACCAGCATGAGGAAGGAAATTAAATATAAATATGCTGTTGATCCACTGTCGTGCTGTCACATGTCATGTTTTGTAAGTGTAAGTGTTGTAACTGATTGTCCCCAAGCATCACACTCTATTTACATGGCTGTATATATGAGCGTTATTTGTCTTAATTAGCAAAAAAAAAACACAAGCGTGGTGTTAATTGATTCCCTCTGGTAACGATTTCAGAAAACAAGTGCACTCAGAGGGGGCAAACCTTCACCTCCCCTATATCACAATGTTAAAGAATCCTTTAAATAATCTGATGCGGATCATCTCCAAATTCAAATGCAGTTTTCCTTGCACGAAGTCCCACCTTTGGTAGAAATTTCATAAAAAATCTCACATAAATTTTTGTATAATCCTGCTAAGAAGCAAACTCGCATACTAAGCAGTTAAACTATAACAGAAGGAAGCATACACTCTGGTCCGGTGAAAACTCTAGGTAACCTGAACACACATGCGCTCAAAAATTCTTGAGCATATGCAGTTTTTCCACCTTATGAACCAACAAAGCGCTAGCGCACACACAAACACACTCATCTGAACACATGCCCTGGGGAAGCCACTGACCCAGAATAAACGACAGTACAATTTGTCCAATTAAGCCTCACACCTAATTACATATGAAGGGCAGATACAAGCAGGCGCATATGAAAGCGACATGAAACCATCCTCACCAACAGCAAAGAAAGACAACACGAAGTACACGCGGTACAATCCCTTCATTCAGCATGAGATTTGAGAATCAGGAATCAGTTCCATCAGTACCAGTTACGCCTCAACAACAAAGGACACGATCACTGTGCAGCTCAGGATCTCTAATGGCCTCAGTGTCCTCCATCTCATATTGAGAGTTTTCAAACCAACCTCTCACACTAAACGGAACAAAATATAACAGCAGCACTTGTCCGATCTCTAGTTTTCCCTCCTCTTTATCTCTTTCCCTCTCATTACGTGTGAGCATGTCATTCCATTCAGTAGGCCAATTAAACATGGCAGTGTTGAGAGGCTCATTGAGTATCGAGCCACACTAAAGGGAAATTAAATACATGTTGGTGTGCAGGGTCATAAATATTTCCCGACCCTGGTACAGTGGGTGCATAGATATATTTTGCCTGATGTATGCAACTACAAACACACACTAGAGAATCTTTATTGGGTAAAACTATCATATTTGCAATACATTCTAAACTAAATTCTATTCTGATTAAATTTAAGTATATAAATGTACTATGGGGCGGCACGGTGGCGCAGTGGTTAGCACGTCCGCCTCACAGCAAGAAGGTCCTGGGTTCGATTCCCAGCTTGGGCGTTTCTGTGTGGAGTTTG
>JBCNYH010000026.1:25605376-25615600 GCA_039654325.1 Tandanus tandanus
TAATTTCACATGTTAATCTTCCTGCATATACCACACTACACTATACCACACTACACTAACTATACCACACTACATTACACTGTACCACACTACATTAATTTCACATGTTAATCTTCCTGCATATACCACACTACACTATACCACACTACACTATATTACACTGTACCACACTACATTAATTTCACATGTGTTAATCTACTTGCATATACCACACTACACCACGCCACAATACACTACACCATGCCACACAACTCTACATTACACTATACAACACTACACTATACAACACTACACTACATTACACTATACCACACAACACAACATTACACTGTACCACACTACATTAATTTCACATGTGTTAATCTACTTGCATATACCACACTACACCACACCACAATACACTACACCATGCCACACAACTCTACATTACACTATACCACACTACAATACACCACACTACATTAGTCAACACTATACCACATTACCTATACTACACCACATAGCACCACACTACACTATACAATAATATACCACACTACACCATACTACAGTACACCACACTACACTACACCAAAACACTACGCTTTGCTACACAATGCAATAATAACAGAATGTTGTTACTACATGTAAGTTGTGTTTAAATTAGCCACCAATTTGATACAGTGGCATTTTCATTTGTGATTTTTATGAATTGAACATATGATGCAGAAAAGTTAAATAAAACGATGATTCATGTAACTGATGTGATTCTGTATCATGTATCAAACCACTCCTACTTCAATGATGTACATCCCATAAAACCTTAGAGATGGAGACTAATGCACACACAGGTCACACCTCATTCAAGAGGATTGATGCACGGAGGCCACGCCCCTTACCGAGACGGCACTATTCACTGGAGTGCACAAGGCAGAAGACTGTAAATTTTGTTGAAAAAGTGTTGCATGTTTAAAAACAGTAGACATTATTTAAAAAAAAAAAATGCATCAGGCAATCACACTTCGCAGTCATCCGGCACTCACTTAATAATTTAGCCGCAATAATTCAACGAGCACCCTGTCTCTTGTACGTGCAGCGCAGTGATAGCTTCTGTAAATGTTGAGATCACTGAACCATAAATTTTTACATCTCCTCAGAATATCAATCTAGTTCGGGGACTGTGAGCGCACAGCCTGTATATTTTCCATTTACTCTTTATTCATGTCCATGGATTCGTCCAGAGTGTACCTGTCCATCACAGACGCTCCTTTCGGGGGTTCATCGTCAAGCTAAAGGCCAAGGAGCAAGAGAGATGGCAGGAGAGCGTACACGCGAGAGAGAATGAGAATGAGAATGCCCTGTGTGGAGCTCGTAGTTGGAGCTGAATGCTGAATGAAGTGTGTGCTGGAAGGGAAGCTGCTCTTCCTGGCCGACCTCTTTTTACTGCAACGGCGCGGTTAGCCACAGAGCGGTATAAATAACCAAGCGCCTCAAGCCCTGTCCAATATCCAACACGTTCAGCTCGACAAAGACGTTTCTGCAAATCTACGTGTACGGGATTCTTCTATCAGGAAGCCGGTCGATGCGGTTGTGCAGCAAAGATAAATAGAGCAATTATTCATGGCACAGCGCTGAGTTCAGAATGAAATGTTTTGCAGCTCATCACTTTTTCTCTCCATTTCTCAGAGTAGTAAATATATCCTCTCGCCATGGCCTGCAGTCGAAACATTTCACACAAAGCCTGGTTCAGATACATAATGAAAAAAACAAACAAAAAAACCGCCGCTGTGTTTCTAAGAGCCTGGAATGTTGCACTGTACTGAGCGGTATGATTTCGTAACACGTGTCAGCATCGACAGCCTACAGCATCATACCTTCACGAATAACCCGAGCCATGACCCCTTCACGGTGTATCCGACGGCGGCGTGCACATCCGACACGCTTGCTTTTTAATCACCTGGCGAACACGTGCACGTGGGCTTTTTTGGCTGAAAACAACTCTGGCGAATCCCGACTCCCAACTCATCCTCCGCACAGCCATGGCTGGTATCCCAGACAACTGTTAAAGCTCCGCAACCACCTGTTTCCATAGGCACCTCACTAACGAGACGTATTTTAATGAGCTATTTTGAAAAGCGAGGGGGTCCAAACTGATGGGGTACTTGCTATTAATTATTCACGTCAGGAGAATTATCATCACGAGTGGCACGTTTTGAATGAATAATTGATGGTGTGCTGGCAGATTCATGTTAAAAGATGCAGCCATGCCATTGATGGACAGGAGCTGGGAGGCTGGGAGGGAAAAAAAAAAAAAAAAAAGAAACTCATCAAGAATCAGACAGCACATTTTCTTTATAATATTTCATGGGACATCACGGCTAATGATCTGAGTCGCCTGGAAAGTAATTCATGCATAATTTTTTTTATTTCTAGGCCATAGATTGATTTCCCAATTGGACTCCTGAACATTCACATGCAAGAGATATTTACAATCTGACTTACAAAGCAGTCCAGAGAGTCAGTTCAGCTACACTGGATTTCTAAGAGGTTGCATTTTTTAGCATTAGCATTAACATGGGAGTTTACACCTTTGATCAGTTTACACCTTTGAACTGAAGACTAAAACTCAAACTCAACCGACGTGGCGTTAATGCAGTCAATCAACAAGGTATATTTGATCCACTGGTGAACAAATCCTAAATTGTTGAATCTAAGGCCTCACACATAGCCGGCTGATACGCAAGAACCGTAGCGGGGATCACCGTAGCCATTCGGTGACCATCCCGGAAAATTCTGGGGGTGGTGTCTTGTAAAAAATATGGGCGGAAAAAAAAAGCACTTGCCTGAGAAACATAAGCAGCAGCCGTCATGTCTACCGTGAGTAACCGCGAGGCATAACACGTAACAACCGGCAGTCCACAGATGCCTCATGGATGCCTTCATGGTTGTAAAGGTGGAACTGATCCGGAGCTTGATTTTTGGTCATTTTCAACACGTTAAATTTTTCCATGAATGGAAGCCACGTGCTCTCAAGGTGGGTCCCTGGCTCTAAAGTATTCCAACGGAAGAGCACAGAACATTTTCTATATGGGATAACGCCGGTTGACTCACAGACGGCAAAAAAAATAAATAAATAAAAAACCACCAACCATAATCTATCGTGAAGTGCCTTGAGGCTTTAGCAAGCCCAAATATAAGTGCCAACGTGCCACCGAGTCACATAGTTGCCTGGAAGCCTTACTGACTCGCACTTTAACCTTAGCTAATGATCCGGAGCTAGTTGACAACATCGCGCACTTGACAAAAAGCCAGCAAGCCACTGGTCTGAGTTTTGGCTCTTGCATTGTGAAGTTTTGGCTCTTAATTGCATAATACTGGCTAGCATCTTTATCGCTAGCAGGACGTCTTTGCCCTGCACTATAGATTGATTGGTTCTGCAAGTGGTTCTAAGCCTCTTTGACAGACAGAAAAAAATCCGGTAGCCCAAGCTAAAAATATGCTTGCCTTGGGTGCCTGGAGTACCTCAAGAGGTGGCATTTTTCCAGCGCTGGCATGCCCTGAATCAGAAGCGGTGCCAGAGAATATAAAGTAGAGTGAGTGACTGGCTGATTTTCACTTTGTCGCTAACCTTTGTTTCAAAGGAGACGTCCAGGAAGCTAGCAATGAACTTATTGTTCATAAACAGACCAAAGTAAACCTGTGTAGAAAGGTTTCACTTCTGCGTCCATTTATTCAGTCATTACTGGCTCAGAGCCCCGTTTCAGCCGGAGAGGCGCTGACCTCAGCCGCTAATAACACAGCGGGCCGACCTCGCGCCAGCTAATGCCTCGCTCTACCTTCAAACATGGCTGCTGATTCTTTGCTCAGCAGTCTCCTCTTCCTCCCCGGGCTGCTTTAAAAACAGCTATTGAAGCCTGTGCTGTAACCTTTACAGAGCTTCAGCTCATTAGGAATGCCATTGTTTCTTAGCAACTTTGTCAAGGCGGCATGCCGCAGTGCTGCAAGCGGTGGAGCTCTGCGGCTTGGTAACCGGCTATTTTCAGCCAGACGGATTCCAGGAGCAGTTCGGTACAGTAAACGCGTATGGCGGAGGGGTGAGGGGAATACAGGAGAGGCGATCGTGCAGGCAGATTAACGATAGCCGTGCAGCTGCAGGATCGTGCTGTAATCTTCCACATGCGCTCATATACCCCGAGTGCAAGTACAAGATCCCCGTGTGCGGCTAATTACGTCGACGACGAGGAAAGCCATTATGGCTTAATGCGATTTAATTAAACAGCAATGTCACAACCTGAAAGCTTTTACAAGCTCATAGCAGGTCAAGTTAAAGAAATGTAAATGTTTCAGAACAAAGAAAGCACAGAGAAATGATTAAGAGCCCGGGCTTTACTGAAGAATAAAAAAGGAGGATGTCTTTTCTTGTGGCTTGCCTCATTTTTCATGCCGTAATATCAAAGACATCAAAGTTGCGCTCCTGCCCCTTCTTTTACAAAGGCAAGCTGCTTAAATATTATTTCAACAACATTTTAAACTCTGTGCCTGAAAGTACGGCTTCCTATTTACACAACGCACACATCATTCACCCGGTTCTAATTAAGCACTGCAAGTCAACCCGGTACGAGCTCGCTAACAGCTGCAGCATCAGAGCCACCATCATTACAACAACGTGAAATGAATTGATCGGCATGTTCATTTAAATGACAGCGGAGCTCGTTCCAGGTCTAATTAAAAATAAAACTAGGTGAAAAGGCGATACGATGGTGTGTTTACCCGGAAGCGACCTCTGGAGAGCGGCGTGCTCGTGTGCAACGATATTGTGATGGACACAGAACGACTAGGTGAATTCTGGTCCATCTGACAAGAGTATGCGCCGACTCCCAAGGCTTGCTGGGACGACGGAGGGGAAGGAGACTGGAACAGCACAGCAGGTGAACGTTTTACCCAAGAGATGGGCTTGTAATTAAGGTGAGAAATGTTAGGAGGTGTGTGACGAGATGTACTCTTGATGGTAATAGAGAGGTTTGTCTTTCGCTCCCAGGACACGACAAAGAGAGAATGAGGCGAATCACACTGTCATTACACAGCTGGATGACTGGGAGGGTCTCCGAGGAGCTCTGCCGTGAACAGAAGGCTACAGTAGGAGAGAGGTTATTCAGAAGGTCAGTAAGGCTACTGAGAAATATGGGTTGTATAGACTTGTCTATTGGTTCTTGTATCGGGGTCCGGTGACCCCCAGGGGACGAAGCTAAGGGGTCTGTGACTTTTTACCTCCACCACGAAATTGAGTGTCATTGTAGTCATCTGTGTTTGTCTGTCTGTTTGTTTATCAGTTAGCAGGATTACAAAAAGGTTATGTGAGGAAATCACAAGCTGGCCTGGATAAGTCTGGATAGGACGATTTGGGGACTGCTTGGCTTCATCAGCATTCAATAGAAATAAAATAGCCAGGTAGGACCATTTGATAATATTTTTACAAAAACAGAAAGAAAAAATATTATTTTTATATTATCACAAGGTCAAGGGCACCCATATACAGTCCTTTCTGAAGGGAACCCATCCACCAAATTTGGTGATCTTATGTGATTTCCTTTTAAAGTTCTTGTACTGAAAAACGTGACAGCTGTGACCTTGAAACGAGAACAAGGTCACCCATATACAACGCAAACCGGGACCTTCCTGTAAGGGAATTTGGTGATTGTGTCATTTCCTTTGAAAGTTGTCACATTAAGAGGGACTGACTAGTCCAATATCTAAAATGTGACCTTGTGACCTTGAAACAAGGTTAAGTTGACCGATACACGATCCAGCCCTATTCACTCCTGAGGGGGACCTATACACCAAATTTGGTGATCCTATGTCATTTCCTTCCAAAGTTAACGCACTAACAAGACGCACGGACGGACGGAACCCATTTCTATAGCTCTATCTCGGTGCCGGCAAGAGATAAAAATTACGACTTTTTGTAAATGACGAAAATCAGCGCACAGATGATCGCGGTTATTTCAAGGACACACGACTTTGAGCCTCGTCTCGCCACAGATTTAATCACTTTAATAAACGTCGTATGAACACCAGTGACTGAAGAATGATGTATACTACAGCTCGGACCAAAAGGTCGGCATCATATCGATGAACTAAAAGCGCTGTTTATCATTCGGTTATGAATATCACCCAGCTCTGTTTTTTTCTCGGATGTAAAAAGAGGGACAAACGATTTAAATGTAAGGGACACTAGTGTTGAGCTGTCCGCTTCAATATATTATAATGCATTGCTTGGCTTTAATGGAAAATCAATGGCGAGACAAGCCCGTCACCTTCGTGTCGACGCAAACGCAATTTTCACATTGACATGTGGAGGGTGTGTGAGATTGATTCAGAATGCCGGAGGATTTTAATATTGTTTTCCGTGAGCTCATTGACTCGCACACGACGACCTCGGCATTATCTGTTAAAACCCGCTGTCTGGCGGACGGATTAATCTTTCCTTCCCTCCTTTACCCCTCCCTCTTTTATTCCCACTTCATTTCCGCTTTCCGTTCTTCTCCATCTCTTGAACTAAGCGCCATCATTAGGGTGAACATCCCCACAAGTCTGGCGACATTTATTTAACGAGTACTATTTCCACAGAGATCCATTTCTAAAGTAGCGCACATCCCGAATACTCCATTATTCTCCATTTTCCTTCTTACAACCTGTTCAGGAAATCTGAATCCGATTAAAGCCCTGATCAAATACATCGCACAGAAGGTATACAGCAGATCCACAACAGAAAATTGGGCAGGTGTGGGTGTGGCTCACTGAACTCACCTGATGTGGGCAAAAATACTTTTCCATGTCGCAGGTTTGGACGTCAGGTCTATTTCCGATGCCTTTCGTGTAATGCCTACGGCGTCCCATGGCTGCATTATGAATTTCATGCACTTTCTGGGTCACCTGACGCCCTCAGAACTGTTCCGTTTTCTTAGAATAGTCCCACGAGTGCACAACAGTAAAACCCACAGAACTTCCTTATATACCCACGTGAACTGTGCCACATTTTTACGACAGCTGATCTATTTTCACCACGACAGACGTACTAATCAGACCTTCCTAATATCATGCTCTTGCATGGTTCAACGTAAAAACCCTTCGAGGCCTTTTCAGCTCGCTCCTGTGGAAGTATCCGTAAAGTCGGTATCTCACGGAGCGGCGAACGCTGACGAACGCTAGCGAATTTTGGATTCGCCAACTTTTCTGACGAAAATCCGGGTTCGCCCCTATCGTTTTGCGTAAATTAGAAACAGTGGCGCGAATGTTTGCGAAAGACAGTTGTTGAACACTTCCCACTGTTAGCAAATGTTAGCGACGGTGTCTGCGACGATTAGAAATTATTTCCCCCTGTTTTGGGAACGTCTGGGATCTTTTGCCAACTCTTGGTAAAATACCAAGCGAATGTCAGGTGAATCCTGGGATCAAATCGCCCAACCCTATAAAAAGGGTGAGCAAACCCTCCCCAGATATGGAAGACGGACTTCCAGAATACCGAAAATGAAGATTTCTCTCAGTTAGAAGCCCGACGTGCTGCTGCTCTTGAGGAAGAATTGCTGTGTCTGGCTGCCGCTCTGACTAAACCCAAAATCCGCTACGTTCCTTAGCATTAGCGGCTCCGTGAGATACTAGCTTAAAGGGTTTTATCTTTGGCTGAGAGAACGGAGACCTTTAAACTATCCAAAGAACCCTTCAGGACCCTTTTTAAGAAATGTAGTACTCACTGAAATGTCCATGTTAGCCATGTTATGCCTGTCAGGCTCTCTCAGCCCTATATATTCTAATATAGGACAGAATAGATAGAATATCTTCCACCACTGAGCTCATTCGAGTCGTCCTATCCCTACCCGAAATCGTACACGTCCCAGGTGGATGCTGACACAGATACTCACCAACACACCCATGCATACTGCTGACCCTGAAGCGATGAGCCAAAAGCTTGCATAAACACTCAAATACGCAGGGGAGGAACCCTGAACTGGGGGGTATAAAGTTTCACAAACAGTTGAGCGTTGCACTTGGCTTTCATTTCTCCCGGTGTATCGGTGTCCAAAAACCGGCCTCATTAAAATAAAGCAGACGCTTTCACACTTAATCCTGTGATTGGTGTGACGTCTTACAACCGAGGAGTCAAATCTGATCAACTTCAGCGTGAACTCACCTTCCCGAAGTCCCGCACGTCGAACAGCTCGAAGGGGTCGAACAGCTCGCTGATCCTCAGACCGAACTTGTCATGGCACACCTTGAGAAACGTCCGGATGTTCTTCACACAGAGAAACTGAAATAAAGACGGGAAATTGAGCAGATTCTTCTCAGCATCGGTTCATCTTTCATTTCAATCCTCGCATTACGTTTTCAGTGCAATAGCAGGCGTTACAGTATTGTCACAATAGCTGACCGCGTGAGCTTGCTACCGTTGGAGCGGATTTAATTTCCTGTACTGCTGTCTCGTTTCCTGGTTTCAGTATGGATGATTATGCGATGCCAGATTTCACTCGGCTCGAGACTGTTGAAGTGGAGGAACGCTGGTGATAAACTAGAAACGGCTCGGGTCCAGAGTGCTAGTGTGTCATTTAGTCCAAAACTGTGCAGGAACCAATGAAACAGCTTTATAGTGCCCCTGCTGCCGCGTTATAAAAACCGTATTTTCTTTCTCGTTCTATAATAAATGGATCCCTATTATAAATCACTGAAGGGTACAGAAAGAGTAGGTGTGGCTTTGGTTCTAACTAGGCCTGTCACGACAGTCACATAGTCAAGGCACCGCCACCACGCAGCATAGATAATGTAGCAAATAGGCCCATGTGGGTCCTGCCTTTATTTACCCATGCGCTCATCTCACAATATGTCGTAGCACTCAAAAGCATGTGATCTTGATTTTGACCTTTCAGGGTCACTCAAGGTCAAAGGGGATTACGCTCACTGAAAGTGTGTAAATGGTTTCCTATCTGTCCCTCTTTGCATCTATGTGTTTATGTCACTCTGTATCTCAGATATAAGCAACTGCGATTTTAATAAGGGAAATATCCATCTCAGAACTATGCTTGACATCAATTTGCTCTAACTTTAATCTTTGACATTCTAAAATCAAGTCAACTCCAGGAAGTCGCATCCACACAGGAAGCGATGAGCGACAAGCCACCACGCAAAGTCAATGAACGCCAACAAAATGAGCGTCAAGAGGAATTCGACTGAGCTGAGAATTCATTTGACGCGTTCACTTCGAGCGATTACCAATCAGAGCTTAAGGATACCAATGATTGACAGATGCCACCAAACACCGTGTTCCCCAAAACCTTTTCTTATTCTCTTCCATACACCGTGTAACATAGGCGATTTCATGTGCAGTTCAGCGGCAAATTGTCTCTTCCTGTGTAGGGAAGTGTCCCCAACAAGATTGGTGATAATGGGTGTGGTCAGGAAATTGTTCACAGACAACCGCCAACGCGTACAATCTACATAAGTATATAGAGTAGGATACCTACAAATCACGTAACTGTAATCCATCAAATTAAAAGTCCTGAATGATTGACATGTGCACTCTGAAATAAAATGCTGGTGGTAAGAAGCAAACCTCTGACTGCATTAACTGTGTATCAGTTACATCTTCAGGGTTTATAAAGAGTTTGTGTTGATTCATGATTTGACTGCACACCACACATCTTGGTAACTATGGAAGCAGACATGGAGCTTGTGCACACTGAGGACTTTCTTAATAAAAGTGCCATTTATACAATAACACTCGAAACACACTTACAGACCCATAAATACACAGACACGGGCTGTTTCATGGTCAGGGTTGTCTTTTTAAAATTATACAAGGGACCCCTTTAAGTAGGCACTTGCATACTTTATGACTGTCTCTTGTTTATCGTTGTATAGAGGAAGAGTAGTCCCAGCTAAACCAGTGAAATCTTTTCTCAGTTCCAATAAATCGTGTTATCAGAGGAAAATATTGCTCAAATTTTGACCAAGTACAGAATTAAATTCTCTCCACTGTAATAAAAAAAAGATGCTTTTACCTGATAAAATGCTGAATCGCCTCCTAATTACTAACTAGCTCTTACTTTTGGAGGGGAATTTCCATACAATCTAGAAAGATGTTCTGCTGCACGTAAGCTCTATTTATAATCTAAGTGGATTTGTCGGGATCCTTTGTCCGTCAAAAATGTCTTCTCCGGAAAGCAGACATTACATGTGGAGGACAGAAGTGCTTTT